>CAUYQG010102977.1:0-13365 GCA_963574415.1 Tarsius wallacei
GGCCCCCCCCCCCCCCCCCCCCCAACTTCTGAAGTGTGGTAACATGATGGTGAGAACCACAGGCTAATGTTGCATGAATGATACTTTATGGTGTTTACACATACTGTGTATTTCTATGTATATTTGCAGATATAGTATACATACATATAATAAGCTACATGTAATATTAAAAACCATACATGAAGTTAGGTTAAGTCAGATGGAATGGCAGTGGCCTACTGTTTTTGATTAATAAGTCAAGATATTCTCAAGAGTTGTATTCTGAACATACCATCATTATTTTCCCAGTTCCATGTCACATTTATTATTATTACCTAATAATAGATGCTCAAGAATTTTGTTGAATGTAGCTGACATGGTGGCTCATGCCTATAATCCCAACATTTTGAGAGGCTGAGGTGAGAGGATCACTTGAGTCCAGGAGTTCAAGACCAGCCTGGGCAACATAGCAGGACCCCAATCTCTGTTTTATAAAAATTTAAAACTTTTATAAAAATTTTTGTTGAATGAAATTACTTTGTTTACAGCAGGGCAAAGAAGGATAAAGAGAAGAAGCTAGCATAAACAGGATCTGAGAGTGAAATTCTTCAAAAGGTTTTGGGCCAGGTAGATTTTAAAGACCCATTGAAGAAACAGTAGATAATTAGTGAAACTATGAGGTATTTTTGCAACCTTGGAAATAACTTAAAAACAACTTTTTACTATTTTGCTCTTCTTCTGACTCTTGTCTGCCCCTCTTGACTGGACTGCCTCTTGTTAGTAGGAATACTGTGAGACACAGTTTTCAGGTAAAATAAATGTGTATCCAACTTGCAGAAATCACAGAATTACCATTACCACATAGTAGTGACTATCTCCTTTCCTGGAGTTTTGATATGTTTGTCAGTGTTTCTGTATTTCTGTTTAAGATTTGATGTTTAATGAAATCCTGTTAAATAGTACTATCTTTCCCTTTTTTCCAGTATTGCACTGAAGCTTTTCTTTACTTTAACCTTTGAAAATTAAAGAAATAAAAAAAAAAAAACTCAAGTATTTTTGAAATCTATACATGGTTACTTTTGACATTTTACTATAAAAGCTAAGGCTGATTTTACTTTGTTTTCTATAAAGAATAATATATATAGAAAGGGAGCTAGCAGGTGAGGCCAATCTGTTCAAAATATTCACCTTTTGTTTTCTTTCTATTTAAAATCAGTCTCTTCATATGTTTGAGGCATAGAGGTAGCCAAATCCGGGATAGAGGTAGCCAAATCCCAGTCTCTCCACCACCTAGGATAACAGTGAGTCCAGTCATGACAATAATTAAGCTGAGTTGGTGGAATGACATTATCTCCTAATGTCTGAAACAATCAGGTCTCTTTATGAGGACATCTGTAATTCAAGATCCATGGTGTCTGTAATACATCATCCAGTGATGTCAGCTGAGCTGTTGAAAAATCCTGTAGAAAGAGCAGGTAGGTTGAAGGTTCTATCCAGAGAGGTTCCTGCAGTAAGTGCTTTCAGTCTGATTTCAGCAAATACTAAAGATGACTCCTTGGAAGGAGGCCCATCAAGGGAATCCAAAGATCAGGTTACCAGAATCTCCTTTTTTTGGATACTAATACTGTTCATACTAAAACAATCTCCATGAGGGTAGGGATTATATATTGTTCTACTCATTGTTGTATCCCTAGTTCCTTGTACAGTGCCTAGCAGGAACCATTTGTTTCATAAATATCTGTTTAATTAATGAGTGAATAATTAATTGGCTTTTGTATTTGAGAGAGAATCTTGGGACATTCTTAGTGTTAAGGCCCTTGACCTTTTTTTCCTTTTCTTGGGAATTAAGTGTGCTAAGTGTGAGCTCATAATCCTGTTTTTGTTTAGTAGTAGCTGTATTTTTGCTGTTTTATTTTCTACATACAAAGAATAGGTATCCTAGGAGACTCTGGAGTCCCTGAAAGTTGGGCACTTGTCTAATTTACTCATTAGGATAAGCTGCTAGTTGAGGAAGGTATCCAACACCATTTTCCCAGGAAGAGGCAGTTCAGAGGATGAAGTGAACATTTTTCATATTCTCCAAAATGTGAGTAGGTGAGGATTAATTCAAGGTATTTGTAGGATCTTGAAAGAACTGAAAGGAGATTCAGCTCCAGGGGCAATGTGGAAAATCATTTTGTAGAACAGTTGTCTAATTTTTAAGTTTGCCTTGAATCAGGCAGGGCCTGTAAACCTGCAGATAACCACTAGGACTTTTGCATATACACGTGTGAATAGGTTTTTAGTTCAGGGGACATATAACTTGTGAAGTGGTCAGCCATGGGAACTGGGCACACCAAACTGAGATAAAGAAAGAAAGAAAGAGGGAACACAATGATGAAGCACTGTAAATCACATGGGAATGGAGTATAGAGTATGAGAGCACTCGTTGTTCAACTGTTAGCCTAAACAGGGGCTTATTGAAATTTTCAGTCAAAGAGGTTTGAAAGTTATTTTATAAGATAGCTTCCCTAACCATACCATGTCTTTCTCTTACCTCAGCTGTTCCAAAGACCTAATGCACTGGCTGTCCAGCAGTTGACAGCTGCTCAGCAGCAGCAGTATGCCCTAGCAGCTGCCCACCAACCACACATTGGTAAGTCCTTTTATTATAGGTGTGGCCACCTTTTAGTGTATCTGGATGCTGTGAAGCCTAGTAATTTAGACTCATTATAAAAATGCAGACAAAACTCAGAGTAAATGGCCTCTTCTTCTTGTCCAGTTGTCCCTACTCACATTCTTTGTTTTTGGCATATCTTCTAGACTTGAACTCATAAGATTTCTTCAGTGTCCAGCCATTGTTCTACCTCAGCTGTTTCAGGGCTTAAGTGTTTACTATAGTAGTGACTTAGCATTAGTGCTTTTGGTGAGATTTGGACAAAATGGATTAAGTGGAGGTTGTATAGACTAAATGTATCAGCTCATCTTAAAACGAGCAGGTAGCATAAATCCATTTCCTAAGTACTATGTGTTGAACAAAATTAAAAAGTATTCTCATATAATTACTGATTTTGAAGTAACTTCACCTTTTTGCTGTAGCCATTGTTAAATTTTTGACAGATATTTTAGTGCTTAGGCACTAAAAATGCTTAGGCATTCCCCTCCCCTGGATCTTCTGAAGGTCTCTTAGAAACAAAGTGTGTTAACTTGTAAATAAGTAGAAGTAGATTTTTTTTAAAAAAGTGCCAAAATGGCATGATTAAGTAGAAAGGAGATCACCAGTCTTGGTTGTGGTATACTGTGGAAGAAAAAACTTGCTTCTTATATAGGTATAGTAAGGGCCAGGCATAAGGGCCTTTGCCTGGATCTGACATTGTGTAGTTGAAAATGGCAGTCTCTTATAAATACTCATACTTTTTGTTTGATGAAAACTGTTTGGAAAATTGTTTTAAATGGAAATAAATATATTCTTTCCTTCTATTTTACAAAAGTCTTTTAAATTGCTCTATTTTAGCCTATTTACAATTTTAATAATCTTTTTAGAAATTAGGCTGAATTTAAAACTCTTAAGTTAAAGATTTCTTTGCAAAGGTAAAAAAATGGACTATATATAAATTTTGCCATAGTTTTTAGTATGGGGTTATCTTTTTAAAAATCCTCCTTACTCTCAACCTGTCCTGTCTTCTCTTTTTTCTTTTTTCTTCATCCACAGCCTGGAATGAATAGCCAAACGGTCTAGGTATTTGGTAGGGCTGCAGTTTTAGTCAAGTTTGTTTTTACTGACAGGTATGTTTTCAGCAGGTTTAGCTCCCGCTGCGTTTGTCCCCAATCCATACATCATCAGCGCTGCTCCCCCAGGGACGGACCCCTACACAGCTGGATTGGCTGCAGCAGCGACACTAGGTGAGACATTCTGCTGCATGAGGGATTTTCTCACCTGCTAAAACGTCATTTGAGATGGGCATGTGTTCTTTATACTCTTTCCCAAATCCATGTCTCCAGTGGAGACTTCTCCTGATTTTCAGTGCCATCTACCTGCCAGCTGGATCTCTCTACGTAGCTGTAACACAGTCCCCTCAGACTTGAACATGTTCAAAGGCAAATTAATCACCTATCCCCTGCATAGGTATATTTGATCCGTGGAGCCACCAGTTGCTCTTTTATACTTTGGGAATTTCTCCCCTTGCGCAGGTATTCTACCACCTCTAGTCTACCATAGTTCAGGCTCTTATGCTCACTGGTCTCTTTCATGTAGTTCTAATTTCCTTGCCTGTTTCATCTCCTCTACCCTTGTAAATTGTTCAAGAAAATGATTTCAAATACAAATCTTATCTTTTTACCCTTTTGCTTAAACCCCTTATTGATTTTTCTTTTCTTTCTTTTACCCTAATACAGCATACTATAATTATTATCAGTGGCTGATCATTATAACTTACTTGAGGGTGGTGAGTGGTGGTGTTTTGTTCCTTGGAGTTAGTATTTTTAAGGACCTAATGGGTAATTTCAGGATTAACTAGGATTGAGATCCACTATATATAGGGCTTTCTCTCCATGACTCACAGAGGATACAGTTTTCTGCATGTGCCACTCTTCTTCCCTTCCTCATTGACTACCACTGGCTCACGCCATACATTGTAGAAATACAAATCTGATTTTAGTTTGCTGCAGATACTGCATTGGTTTAGGCTTCTGTCTTTGGACATTGTGATCTTCTATATTAAAATATTTTTCATTCTTTGCTTGTAAAGCTCCCTCGCTGGCACTGTCACCTCTGGGAAGCCTTTCTTACTAACTATTCACTGTTCTTTCTCTATCACTGAGTACTGCATTCTTTTTATTTGCTTGTGAATGTACACATGAGTGTTTTTCGTTTTCTTTGAGAGTGAATTTGTCAAAGGCAGGTATCTTTGCTTTGTGTGGCACAGTTTCTGTCACCGTAGTTAGGCCATAAATGTGTGGTGAATTGGATTCAACATTTGAACAAACAAAATGTCTTCTAAAGTAAATATTCATTTGGAGGCAATTCCCTTCAAGTCAGTTATTACTAAAGTATAATTGTGAGATTTTACTAATTATATAGCATATACTTTTCAATTATGAACTAAAATAGAATGTAGCATAGCTTTTCTTAGGTTTTCTTTAGAATCGTTTACATTTTAGCATTGTGATGGGAACATATTTAATATAGAATTCATCACATTCCCCCTGCTTACCTTTGAGGAAAATAGAAAGCTCTTCCTAGAACGATCTCTGCTAACTACCATTAATACTTATTGAACACTTAACTGTCTGTCAGGCATTGTTCTGAATGCTTTTTTCATATGATTTTCTGTAATGATTTTACAGATTAGAAATTTGGATTTCAGAGTTACTTTATTTGCAGTCATACAATTTAAATATTGTAGGGTTGGGTTTTGAACCAGGTTTAATTCCAAAGCCCATGCATATACTTCACTGTATATATAGAATGCCTGTGCTCTTGAATTTTCTTTTCTGGAATTTCTTTAGAAGTCCTTTCCTTTACTTGCTTAGTATTACTTGGAACGAAGAACTGGTCTTGGGGATGATATACTATCACTGAGATGATAGCTTGGTGATGAAAAGAGTCTTGTTTTTTGCCCATATCAGCTAAGCTGGGGTAAAAATGACTTAAGTACTTTCACTCATAACAGGAAATGTTAACTGCCCACAATAATGGATCTCTGTATTCTTATAAGGTATTAATCACACAGGAATTAAAACAGGTATCCTGATGAGCCAAGCTAATTTGATTACCCTGGGATGTTTTCCTAAATTCAGTCTTAGGCCACATGACCACAGTAAAGTAGTATAAATGCCAGTTGAGAAAATTTAAAGGATAATACAAAATGTTTTTGGTAATAGCAGTCCATGCCCAGTAGAGGTTCTTTTTGTTGGCTTTTCAGGGAGCCTTTGTTGATTATTGCAGGTTGCAAACCATCCTTTCAAGGTAGGTATGACCACATTCCTAACGCCTATCAGGTTGAGCATCCCTAACCCCAGAGTTCTAAAATTTGAAACCTTTTGAGCACTAGCATGAACTACAAGTGCAAAGTTCCACATCTGACCTCATGTGATAGGCTGTAACCAAAACACAGGCGCATGCCATACAGTTTCAGTTTATTCAGCATCCTCAACAGAAAAGTAAAATTATGTTCAAGCTATGTGTATAAGGTATATATGAAATATAAATGAATTTTCCACTTAGACTTGGGTTCCATCTCCAAGATATGTCATTACATATATGCAAATATTCTAAAATCTGAAATTCAAAACACATCTAGTCTCAAGAGATACTCAACCTGTATACCCATTTTACAAGTGATGAAACCAAGGCACAGGTAGAGTCTTTGTTGTGTTACTCTTCTCGTTCTTTTATTTAATTACCAAGAACATCCTGCTTTGTGAACACTGGTTACATGAGTTCAGAGACTCATCACTTTTTAAAAATTGTAGGTATGGCTTTTAGATTACTTATGTTTTGACAAGTTAAAAATACTTTTGGTAAAATAGTTCATATTGTAGCAGCATTTCTAAGCAAGACCTTCATTCTGCATCCAGCTGTAGTGTTCCACACTGAGCACCCTTGCTTGTAAATAGAGCTTCTTGATCTTTGCTAAGTGCACAGGTACAGAAAACACCAACTTAGAAGTGTAAAAACATATTATTGGACACTACATTCTGACTTATTTGTGTTTTAGAAGCTTAAAATAGGGAAACAAAAAGCCTGTACCAATTTATTTTCACTTAATGAAGTATATGTTTCTCCTGGATTTGCTACTGTGTCAAAAGAGTTATAATATTCAAAACAACTTTTTGGAACTGTAATTGAAGACTTGATTATTAGTTAATCAAGTTGCGAATATTTAACTCTGTGCTTTAACTAAGAAAGTTCAAATTGGAGTTATGTTTCAGCAGATTTGAGGAACTGGCTTTGAACCCATCTCTTGGTTAGAGAATCTTCATCTTTGTTGGTGTTTCTTGCTACCGGTTTCATCAAAGAATTCTATTGCCTGCTCTGTGTGGCAGAGAGTTCAGCTTTACCTTATTGCCAAAGAAGGTTAACAGATATTTTAAAGCCAGAATACTTAGTTTTTTTTTTTAGAATACTCCACAGGTCTGTAACAAGTCAAAGTGTCATATTTTTTTGTTTCGGTTTATGTTCAACTTTGACCGAAACTTAAAATTTCAGATATTAATGTCTGAATGTAATTGTGTTGAATGACTTTTGTGATTTTCAAAATAGAAACAGGAAACCAAGCAGTGGACATTGAGCAGTAGAGGTTCAGTTGAGTGTCTGGGTTTTGTCAGAAGATTGATAGATTTTCATGTTCCAGGGTTAGTGAAGCACTGGTATCTCAAGATCTTTGACTCACTTCAGGTGCTATTCTTCCCACTGAACACAGGATGCATCTGAACCTTTTGTTCTGTTCCATTACTTTAAGCATGCAAAGCCTCTGTTTTCTTCCCTTCTAGCAACACATTTTGTCTGTATCTATCCTGCATCCTTTCTTTCTCTGGGGGAAAATCATGCCTTCTTTCAAGGCTGGTTCCTCCATCTGTTCTTAAACCCAATCCTGTCCAACTTCTTCTGTCAGTTATTCTCCCTTTCGCTAAGTATCTCTAATGTTTTAGCCCTCACTGGCTGCTGCTTCTAGGCCTAGAGTATATCACTGACTTTGGTGTCAGGATCTCAGAGTATTTTCTGTTTTTAAAAAGGAGAATTAGTGCTAGCACAAATCAATATATATTTTTAAGTTAATATTTGACAGTAGGATCTGCTGAGTCAGATGTAGTCTTTGGAAACCCTGAGATGATTCTTAGTAATCTAAATTTTCTTTACCTTTCTCTGGCTGTTTTTAGGCCCAGCTGTGGTCCCTCACCAGTATTATGGAGTTACTCCCTGGGGAGTCTACCCAGCCAGTCTTTTTCAGCAGCAAGCTGCTGCTGCCGCTGCCGCAACTAATTCAGCTAATCAACAGACCACCCCACAGGCACAGCAAGGACAGCAACAGGTAAATTTTAACAAAATGTATATCCCCTTTAAGTGTGAAGTTTAGTTATTGTATGTAATTACTAGGTGATATTGCTCCTAATAGAAACACACTGGGAATGCATGGGTTCCCTCTTGTGTGTGTTTAATCAGAGTTCAGGCTGTTCTTAAGGAATGCCTTTTGTGTGTCAGGCACTTGGTCAGTGTAGTTGGTCAGATGATGATATTAATCAGTTTACTTGTGCTTATAGTGTTTTCCAATTAAGGTTATACAGCTAACAAGTAGCAAAGTAGATCTTCAAAGTTATAGTAAAAATTTTGTTCTGCCATACTACAATTGCCTGCTAAGCACCATTTTCAGATCACTTCAGTTGCTACCATTGTGTGTGTATGTGGGATGGCGGGGGGAACACTACGAGCTATTTAGACTGCTTATTTACCACATCTGTTGAGTTGGGTGTAAATCTTAACCATATCATATCTTTGTTAGCTTTTTTGTTTTTTGAGTTGGAGTCTCACTCTGTTGCCCAGGCTAGAGTGCAGTGGCATGCTCATGGCTACCCCAGTGTCGACCTGCTGGGCTCTGGCGATCCTTCTGCCTCAGCCTTCCAAGTAACCAGAACTACAGGCACGTGTTACCACTTCCGGCTAATTTTTTGATTTATTGCATAGATGAAGTCTCGCCAAGTTGCCCAGGTTGGTCTCAAACCCATGGGCTCAGGCAATCCACTCGCCTTGGCCTCCCAAATTGGTGGGATTACAAGCCCAAGCCCAGCCGGGCTCGGTGGCTCAGCCTGTAATCCCATGCTTTGGGAGGCTGAGGTGAGTGAGTTGCCTGAGCCCGCGGATTTGAGACCTGCCTGGGCAACTTGATGAGACCTCATCTCTACAATAAATCAAAAAATTAGCTGGGCGTGGTAGTGTGCACCTGTAGTTCCAGCTACTTGGAAGGCTGAGGCAGAAGGATCCCCGGAGCCCAGCAGGTCGAGGCTGCAGTGGCTGGGAGTGGCCACTGCACTCCAGTCTAGGCGTGACAGAGTGGGACTCCAACTCAAAAAAAAAAAAAAAAAAAGCTCAAGCCCAGCCAGCTTTTTAATTAAGTTGAGAAAGGACAGTAAATTGCAAAACTACATATGATTGTTTATTTTTGAGTTGGGGTCTCACTCTGTTGCTCAGGCTAGAGTACAGTGGCCCAAACATGGCTCACCGCAGCCTTGACCTGGGCTCAGATGATCCTTCTGCCTCAGCCTCCTGAGTAGCTGGGACTACAGGTGTGGGCTACTAGCCATGCTCAGCTAATTTTCTTTTCTTTTCTTTTCTTTTTTTTTGGTAGAGATATGGTCTCACTATGTTGCCCAGGCTGCTCCTGAACTCTTGGGCTCAAGCAGTCCTCCTGTCTCAGCCTCCCAGAGTGTTAGGATTACAGGCATGTGTCACAGGGCCTGACTTAAGCCACTAGACCTGGCCCCCTTTGAGACCATTTAAAAAAGTCATTATTAGAATGACGCCTTTTTATTGCTTGAAATTGTGATGAACTGGAAAACTAAAAAATAAAAATCACTCTAAATTTTTATGTCAGAAAACCAATATTAATATGTTTGGATATGTTATTTTAGCCTTACTTAATTCTTTGCAAAATTGGAATTATTCTGTCCACGTAGTTTTGTATTTACTTTCCCATGTTATTTAGTGGTTTTTTGTTTTGTTTTGTTTTTTGTTTTGAGTTGGAGTCTTACTCTGTTGCTCAGGCTGAAAGTGCAGTGGCATGCTCATGGCCACAGGCAGCCTCGACCTGCTAGGCTCAGGTGATCCTTCTGCCTCAGCTTTCCAAATAGCTAGAACTATAGGCATGCACCACCACGCTCAGCTAATTTTTTTGATTTATTGTAGAGATGAGGTCTTGCCAAGTTGCCCAGGCTGATGTCAGGCAATCCTCTCACCTCGGCCTCCCAAAGTGCTGGGATTATAGGTGTGAGCCACCACATCCGGCCTAGTGTTCCTTTTAATAATATTTTTACTAGGTACGTTTAAATCTATCACAAGGTAGCTTGTTTTAACTAGTTCGTCATTTTTAATATTTCACTTAGCAATAATTTGGTGTTATAAATGAGACTTAGTAACATACTTTGAATAGTTATGTTTATGATTATTTCTTTTGAAAAAGTTCCTAGTATGGAATTTTTCTGGAGCAAATGAAATGAGGTTTTAGATATGCATTGTCAAATAAAAGCTGTCTTTGGAGGTAGAATACCATGCTTATATCTGTACATATGATTCAAACAAGCATTTTTTTGCTTTTCATCAGTCTTATAAGAGGGTATATGTTTAATTTTTTTAAAATTCCACACAATTATTGGAAAAATACAAGTTTTAAAATTCTGTTTGTTTTTTTTGGGAGGTGTGGGGGAAGCTATTAAATGATTTTCTTGGCAACAGATGGCAATTCTCATACCACTTATGTAAGGAAATTCAGGAAATAATTTGTTGGCAGAATGAATTATCTCTGTTAATCTCTTTCTGTGATGATCTTTTTTTTAATGACTGCCGAATCATTGTGAATTTGGAAGACTGAAGATTGTCATGTTTTAAAATTAGCTCTAATACAGTGAACAAGAATAATAGTAGTAACTATTTAATGAAAGCTTTCTGTGTAAAGCTAAGTGCTCCTCAAATAATTTCTATTCCTCTTCCTAATTTTGATAAATAGGTATACAGCTTCTTATTTTACAGTTGAGGAAATAGAATTTGTACGCACAGGGTCACAGAAATATGAAGTTGTTAAGATTGAACATAAGTCTCTATCTTTATAACTTGTTTCTCACCGTATTGTGTCTGGAGTTAAAGTAAATCTGAGAACTGGTCTTCTATCATTAACTGGTTCCAACTAGTGTGAATTGAGTGATTTCTTTAAATGTATATTCCTTTGTTATAAAATGGACATGACAGTCATTCACTTGTCGGAATTTTCTGTTATCCATAATTACAAACTCTTTTAAAAATTATTTTTAATGAGCAACCATTGTTTTAGGTCCAGTGTTTGTTTGTTTTGAAGACTTCTGGTTTCAAGTGTTTGAGGAAAATACGATTTTCTTGGTAAACCACCTTGTCATAGTAATTCAAATGAGAGGCTATTTTTTTCTTTTTTTGGTGAGTTGGAGTCTCACTCTGTCTCCCAGGCTGCAATGCAGTAGCATGCACGGCCACCGCAACTTTGACCTTCTAGGCTCAGGCGATCCTTCCATCTCAGCCTTTCAAGTAGCTGGAATTGCAGGTGTGCACTACTCTGCCTGGCTAACTTTTTGATTTATTGCAGATTTATTTATTTATTCTCACCAAGTTGCCCAGGCTGGTCTTGAACCCTGGGTTCGGGTAATACTCTTGCCTTAGTCTCCCAAAGTGTTGGGATTACGGGTGTGAGCCACCGCACCCAGCGTGAGGCTCTTTTTAAACTTTGCTTTTGGCCTTTTTGACCCTTACATTTTATCAGAAAGTATATTTTGTATTCTAGGCAAGTTTACTATTCTAAATCTAATTGCTGGAATTTTCAAGGCAATCAATGAGATTCCGGTCACTCCATCTTCTCTTCTGATTCCTTTTTCCTTTTTTATTCTTGTTCACGTTCCTTTGACATGTGATACAAATTTATTTCTTTCATATTTCTAAGTGCTTGTAAAATTGTAAAAAAGTCCTGGGTATTTGGTTGAGCCTAAGCACAGTGGTAAAACTTGATGAGGATTTGGTGTTGGTTACTGGATTTTAAGAAGGAGGAGTTTAGGATTGCAGTAGAACTGTCTAGATTGAGGTATACTGCAGGGAGCAGGATGGAGAACCAACAAGAAGGAATGATTATTCATTAGAGTATTTCCATCAAGTACCTACTTGTTTGTAACATATTAGTTACTTTTAAATGTTGTGATTGAATCATGCATTTGAAAAGAAATTTGAGTTTAACAGCTTTTGCATTGTCAAGTTATGTAGTAAATTAACTCTTAGGATAGTGTTTTACAAGTTCAGTCATTTTTGTGGATTTTTATTAGACTTTAAAATGTTACTTGTGAAATTTTATGTTTGCTTCCATAAAATCCAGACTTGACAGCTATTGATAAAATGAAAACATGATTTTTTTTTTTTTTTTTTTTGAGTAGATTGAAACCACAGACACACGCCACCATGCCTGGCTAATTTTTTTTATTTATTGTAGAGATGAAGTCTTGCCAAGTTGTCCAGGCTGGTGCCAAACCCCTGGACTCAGGCAATCCTCTCGCCTCCGCCTCCCAAAGTACTGGGATTACAGGTGTTAGCCACTGTGCCTGGCAAAAATATATGAATTTTGACAGATGGCTTAAGAGTATATTTAAGGGTACTGTACAGATTGTTAGAGAGTAAACACAAAGCTAACATATGTTGTTTTCCTTCCTCCTTACCAGTAGTCTTGACTACTACTTTCTTTAGGCTCCTTGTCTCACTACTCCTGCCCTTTCATACAATACTTACCAAACATAATTGTATTTCTTTATGCCCTACAAAAACAATGGTTTAATTTTTCTTAATTAGTAATTTAGAACTATTAGTATTTGCCATATCTCTGTATATGCTGTTTACTTATCCTAGAGTGAGTTCTCTCTGGATTATCTTCTCAGTCTTTGCTCACTTCACTTACCTTTGTATTCCTCCATGATCCTTCTATCTGCATAGTTTGAAACCCTTTGTCTTACATAGTTGGTTAGATTCTTTAGGTCACAAATAAGTTGCATAATATGTTGTTGATACTAATAGTTAGCTATTGGTTATGAATTATCTACTGGATATCTGTCATTCGGCTAGTAGAAGTTATTTCAAATATTTCCAACAAATCCACAAGATCATTTTTAAATTTTTTACTTATTACAGATAAGGAAATAAAGGACTGGTAAATTAAGTGTTCACACATCTCTTCTTGTTAGTATGGACAATGTTGATCACTTTATACTCACTTAAAGAGTATTTAATTGATTATTAGTGTTGTTTTTCCTTTTACATGTTTTACTATTTGTACCAAGAATAATCTGTACCCAAGTTCCTAACCCCATGTCTAACTTTTGTAATTAACAGAATGAAATTGAAAGTGGTTTGATAAGAACTTTGCATTTGAAAACATTGCGAAACACATAGTTAGAAACTTCAGTAATTTTAGCCTTGACTTGTGGGTTTTACATTTTTACTTACAGAAGTATGTAAATCTGCAAAAAAGATTCTTTAGATCATTTAGAAGAATAACTAGCAGTCTTCCCCCAACCTTTTTTTTTTTGAGTTGGAGTCTCACTCCGTCGCCCAGACTGGAGTGCAGTGGCTGCTCCCGGCCACCGCAGCCTCGACCTGCTGGGCTCCGGCGATCCTTCCGCCTCAGCCTTCCAAGT
>CAUYQG010102980.1:0-11672 GCA_963574415.1 Tarsius wallacei
CTGTAGTTCCAGCTACTTGGAAGGCTGAGGTGGAAGGATCGCCGGAGCCCAGCAGGTTGAGGCTGCGGTGGCCGGGAGCGGCCACTGCACTCCAGTCTGGGCGACAGAGTGAGACTCCAACTCAAAAAAAAAAAAAAAAAAGATTAAAAATGATACACCTGTATAGGACACTTACCATGAATGGAGCTTGCAGGACCATAATTTGCTTTGAATGAGTCAGTGAGTGGGTGGTGAGTGAACGTGAAGGTCTAGGACATTACTGTACACTCCTGTAGAATTCAAAAACACTGTACACTTAGGCTAAACTAAATTCATTAAAATATTATTTCTTCAGTAGTAAGTTAACATTAACCTCAGCTTACTGTGAATTTTTTACTTTATAAACATCTTTTTATTTTTTGAGTTGGAGTCTCACTCCGTTGCCCAGGCTGGAGTGCAGTGGCATGCTCACCGAAGCCTCAACTGCTGGGTTCAGGCGATCCTTCAGCCTCAGCCTTCCAAGTAGCTGGAACTACAGGCATGTGCCACCACACCCAGCTAATTTTTTGATTTATTGTAGAGATGAGGGCTCACCAAGTTGCCCAGGCTGGTCTTGAACCCGTGAGCTCAGGCAATCCCCTCACCTCAGTCTCCCAAAGTACTGGGATTACAGGCATGAGCCACAGAGCTTTTGACTCTTGTAATAATACTTAGCTTAAAATACAAACATTGTGCAGCCGCATAGAAATATTTTTTCTTTTTATATGCTTATACGTTTGCTTCTATTTAAATTTTTTTTTAACTTTAAAATTTTTTTTTTTTAAGTTGGAGTCTCACTCTGTCACCCAGACTGAAGTGCAGTGGCCGCTCCCAGCCACCGCAGCCTCGACCTGCTGGGCTCCGGCGATGCTTCCGCCTCAGCCTTCCAAGTAGCTGGAACTACAGGTACGCGCTACCATGCCCAGCTAATTTTTGATTTATTGTAGAGATGAGGTCTCGCCAAGTTGCCCAGGCAGGTCTCGAACCCACGGGCTCAGGCAATCCACTCACCTTGACCTCCCAAAGTGCTGGGATTACAGGCTGAGCCACCGAGCCCGGCAAAATTTTTTTTCTTAAAAACTAAGACGACACAAGCACGCACATGAGTCTAGGTCTCTGCAGGGTCAAGATCAGCAGTATCAATGTCTCCTATCTCCACATCTTGTCCTCCTGCAAAGTCTTCAGGGATAACATGCATGGAGCTGTCATCTCCTATGATTATAATGCCTTTGTCTGGAATCTCTCCTGAAGGACCCGCCTGAGGCTGTTTTACAGTAACTTTGTTTTTTATAACCAGAAAGAGTATACTCTAACATAACAATAAAAAGTATAGTATTGTAAATACATCAGCTAGCACCGTAGTTGTTTATTATCTTTATCCAGCTGACATTTAAACAACTGGCGGTGCAGTGGGCTTGTTTACATGAGCATCACCACACATACATGAGTAATGTGTTGAGCTACAATATCATGCTGTCTATGGGGTCACCACGCAATCAGAATTTTTCAGCTCTTTTGCAATTTTATGAGACCACTGTCGTATATGCACTCCATCATTGGTTGAAATGCTATAATGCAGGACATGACTATAGATATATGAATTACTCTTGGAAGGAAGGCACAAAACAAGGGGATATCATCTGCATTTGTTTCAGAATGGACTGTGAAGGATGGATGGAAAAAACTAGATAAAAGTTTCATTGACATAATAACAAGGGATTCCAGCCAGAATAGCTGTTACAAATTAGAAAACTGGGCAAAATATATAAAGCATCTATTTTAAGATACTAAAAAACAAGCAGTACAAAAATGTGATCCTTAATAGAAAGGAAATAAAGGAGACAGCCTCATGACTGCCCTGATTTTATGCCTGGAGGTACTTCTCAGCCCATGGTCCACGTAGGAAAATTCAAGCAAAGCTGCACTGTGGAGAAAACAGTTGAGTTTGGGAAATACACGATGGCTGACATCTGTAATAAAGAGTGCCAGAAGGGAAGAACTAAACTAGAGTTTCAGAATATTATTCTTTGGCAGAATACTAAGCTGTGCATGGATAGGACAAGACTTGACTGAAAAATTACTACCAAGGCAAAAATTAACTACCACGAAAAGAACAATTACCAGGGAACTATAAACTGAGAAAATACTGGAATTCACAGGGATAGGAGTCCTTTGAGTTTTAATCAGCTAGATCGTAGACTTTTTATTAAACACCTGTGACAACCAGTAGAGGGCCCAAGAAAGTACACCTTAAGAATAGAACTAAAATATCCTTATAGCAAAATGACAGACATTCACAAAGTTGAGAAACAAGCCTCAAAAGGATCAAGCTGACCACCACGCTGGTGACTCACACCTATAATCCCAGCACTTTGGGAGACCAAGGTGGGAGGATTGCTTGAGCCCAGGAGTTCAAGACCAGCCTGGGAAATATAGCAAGGTCTCGTCTCTACAAAATATCAAAAGATTAACCAGGCATTGTGGTGCATGCCTGTGGTCCCAGCTACTCAGGAGGCTAAGACAGAAGGATTGCTTAAGCCCAGGGCATCAAGGCTGTGGTGAGCCATAATGATCTTGCCATCGCATACTAGCCTGGGTGACAGAATGAGATCCCAGCTCAGAAAAAAAAGGATCAAGCTGATCAGCTACTAGAGTAACATCTTGCCAAAACAAATCCCAACCCTCTTTAAAAATGTAGAATTAGTGTATTAGTTGGGTAGGTGAGGAGTACAGTAAAAAATGGTCAGTTGAGTCCCCTATTTAGAATCTCACATGGCTGCACTCAAGATTTTGGTAGATTTTTCGAATGAACTTCCCAACACAGTCAGGTTGTCAGTTGAATGCAGTTCCTTGCAGTTTTAGGACTAAGGCTCGTATTTCCTTGCTGCCTGTAAGCTGGAGGCCAGTCTGCTCCAAGAACAATAATGGGTCATGCTCCTCTCATGCTTTCAATCACTTAGTCTTTCTCTTCTGCTGCATCACTCTAAGTTTTTTTGGAGAAAGATCTCCTGTTTTAAGGGTTTACATGATTAGATTGGACTCACCCCAGTAATCTGGGATAACCTCTCTAAAAGTCTATAACCTTAACTACATTTGCAAAGTCTCTTTTGTTATGTTACAAATATATTCAAAAGATCCAGGAATTGGAATGTGGAAATCTTTGTTGAGCTATTCTGCCAGCCACACCCAACAGTGTCTCATTTACAATGTCAACATCTAGCCAAGAAAACCAGGTAAGAAGCAAGAAAATATGACATATACTCAGGAGGAAAAAAAAAATCTGTCTATAGAAACAGACAACAATGACAGAAATGATAAAAGAAGTAGATAAGAATTTTTAAATAACTATTATAAATATATTCAATGCGCTGGGATTACAGGCTGAACCTCCAAGCCTGGCAATTTCCATTTCTTTGATGATTAGTGAGGTTGAGCTTGTATGTCTTCTTTTGAGAAATGTCTACTCATATCTTTTGCCTACTTTGTAATGGGGTTGTTTGTTTTTTTCTTTTCGGCACGTTTGATTTCCTTGTAGATCCTAGATGTTAGGCCTTTGTCAGATATACAGCTGGCAAATATTTTTTCCCAGTCCATAGGCTGTCACCCTGCTTTCTTGATGGTTTCTTTGGATTTGCAGAAGCTTGTCAGTTTAATGAAGTTCCACTTGTCTATCTTATCTCTTATGGCATGGGCACTTGCGGTTTTGATCAGGAATTGGTTGCCAGTTCTAATTTCCATAAGGGTGTCTTCTGCATTTTCTAAGGTTCTTATAGTTTGAGGTTTTATGTTTAGGCCTTTGATCCATTTGGAGTTGACTTTTGTGTATGGTGACAGGTACGGGTCTTACTTTAATCTTCTGCATGTGGTCAGCCAGTTTTCCCAGCACCATTTACTGAATAGGTTCTCTTCTCCCCAGTGGTTGGTGGTGGAGGCTTAAGCAGACAAAACTTAAACAAACAAACAAATAAAAAACTTTAATCTAAAGGAGGTATGGAAAAAAGGGAAAGGAACAAGAATGTGTAGGACAAATAGAAAACAAATAGCAAGATGGTATATTTAAATCCAACCATATCAATCATTACATTAAATATAAGTGGGTTAAATACCAATTAAAAGATAGATTGTCAAACTGAATTAAAAAGCAAGATATAGCTATGTTGTCTACAAAAACACAAACACACATTAATATAAAGACAAATGGGGTAGACATAAAAGAGAGGGAAAGATTTACATGCAAACACTAATCATAAGAAAGCAGGAGTATCTATATTAATATTAAAGAAAGGTGATTTCAGGAGAAGAAATATTATCAGACGTTTGTTTAATTTATAAAAGGGTCAATTCATCAGAAAGACATGAAAATCCTAAATGTATAGCCACTTTGGAAAGTAGTTTGGCAGTTTCTTTTACAATTAAATATAAACTTGCCACATAACCTAACATTCTAACTTTTAAGTACTTACCTACAAGAACTAAAATATAAGTATACAAAAAGACATGCACATGATTGTTCATAGCACTTCTAGTCCCAAACTAGAAACAACTCAAGTGTTCATCAACAAGTAAATGGATAAACAAATTGAAGTTTACTATTGAGTACTATTATGGTCTGGATATTTTTTGTTTGGCCCCACCAAGTCTCATGTTAAATTTAATCCCCAATGTTGGATATGAAGCCTGGTGCAGGGTGTTTGTTTGGACTTTGGCAGTGGGTCCTTGATGAATGGCTTGGTATCATTCTTTCTGGAGTGAGTGAGCTCTCATTCCCAGTTCCCATGAGAACTGATTGTTTAAAAAAAAAAAAAAACTTGGCACCTGCTATCCCTTTCCCTCTCTCTTTCCCTCTCTCTTCTTTGCTTCCTGTCTAGTCGTGTGATCTTTGCACATGCTGCCTCTCCTCTACCCTCCACCCTACACCTTGAGTGGAATCAGCCTGAGACCCTCACTAGAAGCAGATGCTGTTGCCATTTCTTGGACAGCCTGAAGAACCATGAACTAAATAAACTTATTTTCTACATAAATTGCCCAACCTCTGGTATTCCTTTGTAACAACACAAACGGACTAAGACAAGAAGTAAAAAGGAAACACTGTTGCAAAACATCGCTATGAACCTCAAAAACACGCTGAATTAAAATAGCACATACTGCTTAATTTCATGTATATAAAATTCTAGAATATGTAAAAACTAAAATTTACTGATATTAGATCCCATGTTGGAGGAGCTTGACTGGGAAGGAACAGAATGAAATGTTGGGGGTTGTGGAAATATTCTATGTCTTGATTGGGGCAGTGGTTACTCAAGTATAAATATTTGTCAAAATTCATTGAACTGTATTTTTAAAATGGAAACATTTAGGGGGCACATAGCATCCCTAAGGGTACCTGATCTTAAACCAGGGGAAATGAGGATCAGCAGGAGGCCCTAACTTCATCTGTATGTAGACAAGTTATGTACCTAATCCTGACTTTACCCCACATCTTTAAAATAAAATAAAAAATTTTACTTCTGTAAATTCTACCTTGATGTTTTTTAAAAGCCAAGAAATGAGGAGAGTTTTAAGTATAGCAAGTGAACAGTGAGAAATGCCACATAAAGGAGATAACTCTGAGAGTCGAAAAGAACACACAAGAAAATTGTTAGTGATTTTAAAAACTTTTACTGAATCACATAAAGAGAATCACTTTTATTGAAAAGATGGGTAGAATCCAGGATGCAAGATATTTTAGTCATAGTTACTTAGAATGATGAATTCAGATAGAAAAAGCACAGACTTTATTTCAGTTGGCGCATCTCAAACTTTAACGCACAAAGGAATAACCTAGGGGTCACGTTAAACTACAGGTACTGATTTTGGAAATCTCGAGCGGGACCTGAGATTCTACATTTCTAACTGGACACCAGATAATGTCAATGTTGGAGGTCCTTCTATCACCCTCGAAGTAGCAAGAACACAGATCGCTTGTCTGAGGCACTGATGGTGTATAACAAGCGCTAATTTGGTCCAGACATTTCTAAGATCTGTGGAATCCATTCCTCCTGCCGCTTCAAGAATGCTTACGTGTAGACTGACAACCCAGTCTCCTTTCTGTTTGTAAACGTAACCACCGCAGGTGCTTATTATGATGCTGTGGAAAATTGACAGTGATCTCATGTCGGTAGCCTTGGGTTCAAGTCCCAGCCCGTGTTTCTAACCAACTATAAAAACCAGGGTCAGATGTTCCTAGGCTGCAAGATGAGAGAACATCCTGTTTCTCCTCTTCAGGCTGTTGTGAAGATTACAATAGAATATGCAAGTGAAAGTATCTCATGAACCACAACAAAAGCAGCAAAAAGAATGCTTTAGATAAAAGTCAAGCAAAGAGTTTGAGAAAGGGGCGGAACCTAAACTTAAGTGGCGGGGCTCCCTTGGGCGTGCGAGGAATGTACCATACGGAGGGGAAGGGGAGACCTATTTTTGAAGAATATATGAAACATAAGTTTCTGTATTTAAAGTTATGTCTATATCTTGACACATGAAAGTAACTTTTTTTCACACATACTTCAAAGGCACTTGACTAGAACTTCGACGATGGTATTTGCTTCGGTCCCCTAGGTTTAAAGTCCTACCCGCGCATCTCTGTCCCTTTCTCCCATCCACCCGTCACTTTCCAGCCCCGCCCACCGCGGCCCCCGCCCGGGGCAGTAGTGTGCACTACGCTGAAGGGGGAGTTGACGACGGACTCGTCTATCTACGCGCCTGGAAGAGGGGGGTACGAAGAGCCACGACACGGAGAACGGTAAGCAACTCCGGCCAGGAGACACGGAGTCATGGAAGATTCGAGTAGCAGCTGTGGAGTCAGTGCGGGAAGGAGCGGCGAGGCCGCGGCAGCTCTGCCGGCGCGCAGCTCTGCCCTCCGCCGTGCCACCCTCCCCGCGGCCTTCCCTGGATGGCGCCGGCGAGCAGGGGGCGGGGTCGGCGCGCGGCGGCCGCCTCTGCTGCCGCCGCCTCCGCTGCGGCCGGAAACAATAGTGGTGGAGTTCGAGCCGCGCGGAACGGCCGTGGCGGCCCCCGGAGCCGACGGTGAGGACCCAGCGCCCCTGCTCCCACCCGCCGCGCCCCGGCCCTGGGCCCGGTCGTCTCGTCTCCCTAGGGCCCCGCAGCCCCTCGCGCCGGGGTGAGCGCGGGGCGCCCCGACGGACGGACGGAGAGACGGACGTGGGTTCGCGACCGCGGAGGGGCGGGCGCGCCCCCAGCGCCGGCGGTCGGGCTGGGACTGGCTCCCCGCGACGCCGCCGTGGCCGCTGACGCCTTCTCCCCGCGCGGCCGGGCTCCGGGACCCCGCGGCTCCCCACCCCGGCGGGCCCCCACGCGGACCGCCGCTTGGCGGTGGGGCCCGCGGCCGGGACGCCCTCCCGAGGGCTCGCGTCCCCACGTGCGTTTTCTTTCTGCCGACCTCGGATGGGACGGAAGCCGGTTGATCGCCGAGGGAGCGAGACGCCTCCGAGGTTCCCACGGCGAAGTTAGCCGCGCGGTGTCCCGGGCGGTCGTCCTTCCCGCGTTAGCAGCGTCGAGTCCTTGGACGGAGCCCGGCGGCTGCAAGGCCTCGCCGCCGGGCGCTCCGCCTGGGGGTTCGAGGTCGGGATGGAGGGGCACGCGCGCGCGGCGCTTTCCTTCAGACCCCTCAGCCAGGTGCCCCGCGGGACGGAAAGACGCGGGCGCAGCGTCGCCCGCGACTCGCTTTGTGTCTCGCGCGGGGATGGCGGTGCTCGTTTTAGGTGCACGATCGGCATCCCAGTCTTTTCCTAGAAGTTCCCGAGATGGCCCTCCTCCGTGGCAAGTTCCTGGAACGGTGTGACTCTCCCTTTCTGTTTCCTCCTAGGGGCACTATGAACGGGGAGGAGCAGTTTGTAAACATTGATTTGAATGATGACAACATTTGCAGTGTGTGTAAGCTGGGAACAGACCAAGAGACGCTCTCCTTCTGCCACATTTGTTTTGAGCTAAATATTGAGGGTAAGGACACAGCCTAGTTCTTGATTTTTTTTTTTATGGCAAAAACTCGACACAGCGATGCCGAGCTGGCTGTAAGGTACAATTAAAATATCTTGAATGGTTGGAAATTGTGCTAAGCGTGGAGAGATCGTGAAAAATAAGGATTTCTGGAGATGAAGCTGCGGTGAACACAGTGTTGAGTCTAAATCTTTTTTTTTTTTAAACACCCACAGTACTAACCCAATTTTTGCTACTACTGTAGAAGTGAAGTATGAGTATTGACTGGTAAACATGTTTCCTGGTTTGAGAGGTCACTAGATTGCCAGATTTTAACAGATAGGTCTTTTTCATGTTAGGAGGTAACTTAGTGGTTTGTGTGGATGGGCGATGCCATTGTATTCCTTCGGGCCTATCACCCAGTTACTTGAGTGAGGGGAGTCTCTGCCCTTCCCACCAATATTGTCTTAGTATCTGGAAAAATGTTTTAAAATTTTTAGATAACCTTTGATCACACTCATGTCAGTAATTTTTAAAGACTAAAAAGGTTTTAAATGGTATCTCTAAGATATATGAAGAAAACTTCTCAAAATATTTTAAAAAGTCTTTCTGAATGTATTGTGGGTTGGGATGCAGTTGCTGTGTCTGATTATCAGTAGTTTGTTTCCAGGAAACGAAACGTGTGGAATATGTTTTCTTAATCTTGATGTTGTCATATGAAAACTCTGACTTAAGATATTATGAGTTACACTAAAAGGAAACTCAATATTTTTGGAAAAAAAACTTTGTATTTTGAATTTTGAATTGTAACATATGAGTAGAGAGACTTTATTAGACCTTTCAGTTTTGAACAGCTTCAAAACAGTATTTTCTTTTCCCTAGATTATATATTTTTAAATCTTCATGGTGTTTATTTTTTCTATTTACTAAGTAGGGATATGAAATCCCTACTTAGTAAGTAGAAAAAATAAGTTCTTGTAGTTTTAAAAAATGCATTAGGATTATATACGTTGAATTTCCCGTTAGGACTTGTTATTCAGAAATTGTTGTAGTCACTGAATAGTGTGTGATGGAAGATTGTGGATTTCCTGTGGGTTACATGGAATACTTGCGACTTTGGCTTTAATAAATGTACCAATTTTAACTAATTTCAAAAGGATGACCTAGCCAGAATGGTGATGCGCTCCTGTAGTCCCAGCTACTTGAGAGGCTGAGGTGGGAGGATTGCTTGAGCCTAGGAGTTCAAGTCCAACCTGGGCAACATTGCAAGACCTTGTCTCTACAAAAAGAATAACTTAAAAGTATGATTCTTCTGTAGTATGTAAATTACTATGTCCTTAATCATGCTAGAGTGAAAGCTCTAAATTTACATTCTTTGGAAATAGAGTCTCTATGTATATTCTGATACATTTGTAGAATTTTAATTCTACAGTGCAAAGACATTAGAAATTATCCAGTCCAAACCGTGTCTTCTACGTTTAAGGAAACAGGGCCAGACTCCTCAGAGTTGCTGTAGTGGTGATGGCAGGCAGTTGTTCTGTGCCAGGTACTTTGTGCTAAGCCCCAAGCCCCTTATGTGGATTATCTTAGTTGGCTCAAAATAGCTCTGGGATGATGACTATCATTATCCATTTTAAATGTGGTAGAACTGAACCTTGGAGATCTAAGAAATGCACTTTGAAGTCATACTGCTAGTAATTGACAGTCCCAGGCTTTGAAGCCTAGCAATCTCATTCTAGTATATGTGACCTTAATTCCATTGATCTGCTGTCAGTAGTTATTTTAATTGATAAGACTGATGTTAGAGACCTTTTCTCCTGACTCCTGCTTGGTTATCCTTGGTGTTAGTCAGCCAACTTTTTCTAACCGGTGCTTCCTGCTTCATTAGTGGAAGTCATGCAGTGATAGATTCTTTTTATAGAAACTTAAATTTTTATAACATCATTTTTCTAGTTTTTTAAAATATATCTTTTAAACTGGTCCTCAATCACGATATAGAGAATATAAAAACATTCTTCTGCTTAAATGTATTAGCTCTGACAGTATCTCTATGTAAACGTAGCGTAAGTCCTGTGTTTTTGAAATATGACTTGTCTTCAATTTAAACGACAATTTCCCGTTTGAATTAGAATTATTTCATTTAATACTCTACGTATACTTAAGGTTTTGTATATTAAAATACCAATTTAACTTCTGTGAGGAAAATAATTTCTTCTCAATTTATCTGGTGTCAGTTATCAGCTCTCATACATTTTCATTTTTACTACAATGATGAGCTAGTGTGTCACAACCATTTGTATAATTTAATATTAAAAGATTATCATAGTGCTGGAATTACAGACTGAGCCACCTAATGTGACGTAGAAAAGAGGAAAATGAGTACCCTGAATTCCACAAAACTTCAGTTTTTATATTAGTATACATGTCTTTAATAAAATTCAGTGGGAAAAAAGTAATAATAAAATAATCACATGCCAGGAGAATAACGAGGTATATTCTTTGTCTATGTCAGTAATCCTTTTAAAAACTTTTCACTACCAAATTCCTAGCACAATGCCAGTCAATAGACTAGAAGGTAAGAGGGACTTTTTTTCCCCCAAGCTGCTACTCACAGCAACAAAAATGCATTGACTGAAGAGGGACTTTTAAAAAATGACATTTAACTTTATGAGTTTGGTATAATTTTTTTGTGTTCTGGTAATCTTGATGTCCGATTTCTTAGCTTAGATTGCTAAATTTACTTTAAAGCACTCTACTTTTGTCTGAGAGGAGAAAAATATGCCTTCTTACTAATAAATTCTCTTGAGGAATAATAATAGGCTAGTTTTGAGTCTACACATTTGTAGTAAACAAAAATAATACATACTTTTTGGATTGTTGCTTACACCAAATCAGCACTGGGCTCCTTAATCAACTGGCCTCTTGTTTAAAGGCTTGTTTAAAATGAAGGCAAAGGAAGAAAGACAAATAACAAAAGACAATCTAATCTTGTTGGACAGATTTTGTATTCTGGACATGGCTCCCAGTTGACATTTTCTGTAACTTTACAATAATTAAAAGGAAAGGGGTGCCTAGTTCATTGTGCCGAAATCTCTAAAAATATTTAATGACCAAGTCACCATTATTCCCTAAGCTATTGAGGCAGAGAGGAAGGCGGCCCAGGATGGTTAGGAGCCAGTAGTGAAACTCAACTATGATGTAACAAAGACAGAAATGAGACTTGAGTGAGAAGAAATCCAGGGCTCCAATACTGTTACTTCAAACTATTTGTTTTCATTTTATGCTGAAATAACTGTGCAGCCAATTTGTAGAGCATTTCTCCCTGCCTTTAATAGTTAACTTGCTTCTTTTTCTATAAGACAAAAAACCTTTTTTCTTTAAAACTTGCTTAGCGCCGGGCTCGGTGGCTCAGCCTGTAATCCCTCGCCTGGGGGGGCTGAGATGAGTGGATTACCTGAGCCCGCGGGTTCAAGACCTGCCTGGGCAACTTGGTGAGACCTCATCTCCACAATAAATCAAAAATTAGCCGGGCGTGGTAGGGCGCGCCTGTAGTTCCAGCTACTTGGAAGGCTGAGGCGGAAGGATCGCCGGAGCCCAGCAGGTCGAGGCTTCGGTGGCCGGGAGCGGCCACTGCACTCCAGTCTGGGCGACAGAGTGAGACTCTGACTCAAAAAAAAAAAACT
>CAUYQG010102982.1:0-14433 GCA_963574415.1 Tarsius wallacei
AAAAAAAAAAAGAATTTCAGGATGGCAACAGAAGACCATGAAACCAAACACGGGACCTTTCTAAACATGGCATCCTTTGTGAATGTGTAGGTTGTACGTCCACAAAGTCGGACCTAAAGGTGAGTGGAGAATGCATGGACCCTATAAAGTGGGAGACCACCAGTCTCTGCTATTGAACTTTTCTGGAGCCACCAGACATGGGCAGTGGGCAAGGAAGGAATAAAAATCTGGAAAAAGTATTTGGTTGTTCTGCATCTGAAAGAGGGAGGGCCAGGCACTTCAGTGGCCTCCTTGGTGGCAGTCACTCTGAGTGTACCAACCAAGAGTTCCCATCCTTTTGTGGTTCAGAGTGTGAGCTCTCAAATCTGCCTGCCCGAATTCAAGTCCTAACTCTGGGACATACTAGCAGTGGGACCTTGGGTACATTATTTGCAGTTCCCTCATCTGCAAAATGGGTCTAATACAATCACCTGTCTCAGTATTTCTTTTAAAGGTAAGGGCAGTGAAAGTTCTTCTGTTTTCATGCCTGACTATACCCTTCAATCATTTGTGGATTTTCCTGGGACTTTGAAAGGGGTACCAAGCTAATCATTTTTACTGGAAAAAAAAAAAAGGTCGGTAGTTGTAATAAGCCTTTTGGTAGAAGAAAATGCAAATTGTTTTTCTAACAAAGAAGCCTTGTATGTTACTCAGAGATACCTTTCAACTACTGATGAGGCAGCCCTGGCTCATCAGCCTATGTAGACACAGTGTTGGGATACAGGATGTAGAAACAAGATGACAGAGTTATTGGCATCACTATTATTCTTCTGGTGTCGAAATCTTGTGATGAAAAGCAGGATGCCAGCCTCCACACTAGAGACAATGGTTCTACGGCAATTTATGATTCATCAGCATTTACCCACTAAAGCAGGGCTGAAGGCTACCTTGAGATGTTGGAAAGCAAAAAAGAAGTCTATGAATAAATACATTTTGGACATGCTAAGCTAAAGTCATATAAACAGTGTTCTCGCCTTTAAAAAATGCTGATGTGTATTGTCAATATCTAAGAAGGTGCTGTAGTATATATTTTCCATGAAGTACATTTTCCTGGAAATATGTCACAGCACTGGTGTGATCGTCCTGTGATATATTCCTAGAAACACATTTTAGGAGATACTGCTCTACTAAATATTTTAGTCCCGGATCAAAGTAGGTGTTGTTTTGTGAAACTTCATTTCTTTGGGAGAGGCAGCTTTTAGCTGAAGCCTTCATGAGCAAGAGGCACGCCTATATAATGCCCAAATCCATATAGCAATAGTCTTAAAGACTCAGGAGGAAGATACTTAGCGGTTGCTTTAGTGATGTGGCTAGCTGATCTCTGCATTGGCAGGTGACATGGACTAGAAATGAATTCCACACTCAGCTGTTGCCATCGAGGGTGGACTGAGCTGCCTTTTTTCATAGTTGCACAGTATTCCCAGGTGACTTACCAAAAGAAGGCAGGTCCTGGACATCCTGAGGACAATTATGCTTATTCTCAGCACAGCAAGTTGCAGGAGAGTGCTGTAAGCAGTCCAGGAAAATAAATTGACTGCCTAGGCTCCTCTCCCTTCCTGCCAGGCTTAACCCCCTTCCAGGTTCCCTCTGCAGGGCAGTTTCTCTCTCCCCAAGCAGACCTGACATGATAAGAGGGTCAGTGTGTGTGCTGTAATGCATGCATGCATGCGTGCGCAGTCCTCTCCACAGATAAAATGCAGCTTCTCAGAAAGGTGGGTGCATACTCCCTGCCCCCACCCTCGCCCCACTCATTGCTGGGATCTAAGAGGCCTTTAGTCTTGTATACCAGGAACAAGGCAAGCCCTGCCACTGGAGACAAAGGGCTTATTCCCTGACCTTGACTTTCTCCTTTGTGACCTATGAGATGCAACTACCACCCTTCTGTCTGGTTATTTATTTTAAAAGTGAGGGTGAGGCCAGGAGAACAATAGATAAGAAGAGAGAGGGTCTCAGAATGTGTTCTCTGTTCTTGGATGCCAAGATAATAGTCCTCTTACTATCCAGTGGGGTCAGATGACCCTTCTGAACTTAAAAAGTAATCATTCCAAATTATGCTCCCTTCCCCACACCCTCTCATACATAACTTTCCTGTTTCAACAGTGATTCTGTCTTTCCCATGAAAGGTTTCTCTGTGTATGGAGCAGGAAGAGTCTCACATTTTACTGTGGACTTAGTCTCTAAGGCATGTATATTTCCTGTCTTTTTTGCTTACGCCAAAGCCAGGCTCCGTTCTTTAGTTCAAAGTCAGAACCTTAAAATTGTAAAACATTGACACTGAAGAACTTAAGTGCAATAAGGTGGCATGAACAGAGGCAACAGAAGGGATTTGTGTCTCCTGGAGCCAGTTCATGACCTTCCCTGAGCTCCCATGGTAGATATCGTTGGTTGCCAGATAGACTGTATTTTACATCCATTATGCAGTGAGTGGCAGAACTGGGATTCTAGCCTCAGTCTGTCGAACCCCAAAGATGGCAGTCTCTGAACCTCTCCACCCTGTCTTGAGCACTCAGGCCACCAGGATCCAGACCTAGGGGGCACCAGTCTTCTGTCACTTGCCAAAATTGCCTCCAGTGACCAGAATGAAGAAAGAGAAAACAGGCCCTTTCTAGACATTGTTTTCTTAGCCATGAGTGTTGACTGCACTTTGTGCCTCCTGGGTCTCACTGCTGAACACTCTCTGGCTCGGGAAGACTTTGGGGCAGTGGACAGCGGGTCGGCCCTGTCATGCCAGAGCTGCTCATTCACTGACTGCTCAATGAGAAGCCACGATGACATCCTTTCCGTGATGAGTAATTTCCCCGTCACACAAATCTATTTAGACCACATCCTTCTGGGGAACCACCAGTTGATTTAAGATGCAAACCTTTTGTAGTTCCTTGCCAGAAGGATGAAATATGGAGTTTACCCAGACTTTTCTTTGTTGAAGTATTTATTGTAAATCATTAGCTACTATGAGTTGCTACCCATATATCAAGCAATTCCTATCCAGCCCAGGGTGCTGAAAGGATTCTCTGTGATTTTCTAGAAAATGTACCATTTGTTCAAGAATATAATTACCGCATGCCTTTTTAAAATCCCAAGCTTGTATATTTATGTGGAGGAACTCAGGCCCAAGGACACCCAATTAGCTGGGAATGGTCAATGTGGTTTTTAATGCAGAACCGCAAGTCTTTGGGGATGTTTATGAACATGGATAATAAATGCCTCACCTACTCCTCAGGCTTGCAGCCAGAGAGGAGGGAGTGATGAACAAGGCACAGAACAACTCCCTGCCCCAAGCCTTGTGCTAGACACTTTAGGTAGCTCCTGTAATTCTCCCGACGACCCCAGTGAGTAGGTATTATCATCTTCATTTTACAGATGAATAAACAGGGGATCACCATCTCACACCATGGCACGGTGGAAACCACAGTCCATACTGAAAATAATGGACTTTCCCCAGTCTCCCTGCTCGATCACCACACACAAAGAGACCCACAGCCCCAGCTAGCTTATGTCTGGCTTCTGTTGGTCTGATTCTTCTGTGGATGGCTTTATAACAAATAGGCTGGCCGAGGTCCCCCATCATCAGGGCTGCCATTGAACATGAAGGGGGAAAGCTGCTATGTATAGCAAGCATTTTTATCTTGCCACCAACAAAGATCAAGCACACGGGGTCTGAATCCCCCCAGGGGTGGGAGGAGGACTGAGGTTCTATTTCCCCCTGACCATTCTGTCGGGAGCACACAGCAATATGGGCAGACAATTAGTATGAACGGATTTGAGCAAAACACCAAATCTGATTGATGCTGAAAGCACACCCATGTGGGAGCACACAAAAGGAAGGAGAAGAGGGGTGGTCATATGAAACGGGGCCTGCTTAAAAATTCTAATCCTCATAAGCTTCTGAGGAAGCTGCTCTTTTCACTGGGCGGGTTTTTAATATTTATTGCTGAGGGCTGTTTTAATCCTAATGAAAATAGCATGTCCGCAGCAAAAGAAATGCTGTAGCGAGAATGAACAAGTGTGGCCCCGGCATTTAAAGAGTCTCACACGAGGCTCACAGAGGGTAGAGCGGACCCGGAAGTGAATCGTAGACAGGCTTTGAGCTGCCAGGAAGAAGTTGAGTTCAAAAAGGGGTATGTGTGGTCAGTTCTGGCTGAGTTGCCCCCTGAATGCAGGATCCAAACTTCTTGGCAGAAAAGTAGGCAATATAGCTCACAGGTGAAGAAAGACTCAGAGCTCATCCTCCAGGGTTTAAATCCCAGCTCTGTCATCTCTAAATCTCAATCCCCCCCATCTTTAAAATGGAATGATAATTACAGATTTGGTTGTTTTGTTGTGGGGATCAATTGAGACAATGAACATAAGTCACTTATAGATTATGGCACAGCATAAGTACTAAATAGTGAGCGACACTTTATTATTACTGTATTTTTTTTATTGTTGTATGGCTTATTCCAAATATTACTGACTTCTCTGCCAAAAAGAAATGAGGATGCCAGAACTAAGAATAGTAACTAGGAGGGCCTGTTGGAAAGAGTCAGAGAAAATTAATGCTCAATCTTCTATTGATAAAATTCTGTTTCAAATCTGGCTCCAATTGAGAAGGAAAATAAGAGCTTCTCCCTTGCAGTGAGGGACAGAGGCAAAGTAACTGTTTATTAAAAGAATGTTTCCATTGACAAACAAAATGTGTTGCCTCAGTCCAAACATGTCATCATATAGGAGCTAAGCAGAGCTGAACCTATGTGGAATTGGGCAGACTGGAAGTTTTTCTGCCAGGTTCCTAGCTGCTGTTTTATGCCTGTTTTTTCATCAATGGAATCATGTCTAACTACTCAGTAAATTCTCTCTCTCTCTCTCTATGTGATAGTAATAGTAATAGTATCTCAGTGACTGGGGGTTCCCTTCCTGTCCCTGGGTGAGTCTGACCCTTGGAGTGAGGGTGCAGAATGATCCTGATGCCCTCCTCTTGTCTTCTTAGGATCCTGAATGGAGAACTCAGTACCCCAAAGGAATAGCTTAAGGGTTTAAAAGGCATAGTGGTCTGAACTATTATGGTACCCCCTGCTTCCTAGGAAAGTCTAAATGAAAACGATATCAAATTATAAAATAAATTCCTCTTTCAAAGTGACACAAACTTCAATATACGCTAGAATTATAGTATCTTCCTTCCAATTTCTCCCTTTCACTTTCTCTCTGTGCCCCTGCTTTGCTGGTGTCCAAATTCATGTGTACTCTGGTTATTGAAAATCTAGCACCAAGGACAGTTTATAAAAATTATTCATAAGAAGTAGTGAAATTTAGATAACTAAACTCTAGACGTCTCTTTCAGTCTTGAGGAAAATGCCTTGTGCTCTCTCTGGTAATTATTCTCAAGATGCATGACCAGCTAAAGAGCTCAGCATCTTGTTTGCTTTTGGGCCTTTTACACCATCTGAACAATCCCCTAACTAGTTATCTCCCTGTCTCGCCTTGTTCCCCTTCACTTCATTCCCCATGCTGTTATGGCAGAGGACTTTCGAAAATTGGGATACAATGATGTCACTGTTTAGTTTAATACTTTCCAATGGCTCCTCATACCTTCCCAAACCAAGGAAGGGGTGCCTCTTGGGGTAAGGAGTTACTCATCATGGAGTGTGTGAGAGCATAGGATAATCGTGATGCATCTTCTGTAATACCCGAAGTGATAAATGTGAAACAGTTTTATATTAGCAACCATGAACATGTTGTAGAGTTTTAGAGAATAAATATGGGACTCCAGAAGAACTTCACATTTGGAGTCACTGGTTCCTGACCATGCCCCAGGACTTCGGGAGATATGCAATCACTCTTCTAAGACTTTAGAATGGAAAAGTTAGTGAAACACTGCCCTGAAGGCTAAAATCAAACTCTCTGGTACAAACAAAGCTCTCTGACATCTGGAGCCAGCCTTTTCTTCCCAGCTTCATATTTCTTCCCCAACCATATCCTATCCAATACTCCATGCTCTTTGCACAGCTCATGCACATTTGCAAGCTTCTTTGCTAATTCTGCTCTTTTGACTCTGTGTCTCTGAAACACCTGTCTTTAGGTATTCATCTGCTGAAAAAGTGGAGGGTGGTGGTTCTATTCCAACCTTCCTTCCATCTCACCCAAAGAACCTATTCATCTTTCTCCTCATATGGCCTCTAAGAGGTTAGCTTGGCAGTACACATGGGCCTGTTCATCTCTAAAGAGGAGAGAGGCATAAGCCAGGTTTCCTTGACTAAGCACATGTGTGCTCCATCTCTCAAACATTAAGGAATGGTTAATGATTGAGGGCTGGAGGCTGGAGTTGCACTGCCTAGGTTTGCAAATAGGATCCTCTACCTATCAACTGGATAATCTTAGACTAACTAGTTAACTAATCTGTGCCTCAAATTTCTCATGTGTGCAAAGGAGATGACAGCAGAATAATAATTCTGTAAAGAAGATCAAAGGTGCAAATGTGTTAAAGGTATCAAAGAATATCTAGCACATAAATGAACATTGGTTATTGTCCTTCTTAACCACTCTTTGCTACAGGGAGGGAGTTTGCTCAAAACATCTAGTGTCCTGGTAAAAAAAAAAAAAAAAAAAAGACCCTGGGTCCCAAGGCATTCTTACCTGGCCTCCTCATGACCTGGGTTCTATAGTTCATAGAATAAGTATAGTTTGGGGATACAGCTCAGCTCTTTTTATTCTTTTTTTATGTTTTGTCTTTTTCCCATCCTGAGGGTCTGGGCGTTCTGAGGCCCCACAGCACACAATCTCTACCGTCCTCTTACCTCTGGGCATGTGAGTTGAAGAAGAGACTCAAGGATGAACATATTCCTAAAACAGACGTCACGCAGGGAAAGTTTGATTGAGATTTTCAATTTTAATTGAGATACAATTTTTAAGTCTAAAAGATATGCATGGAAGAATAAGTAGAAAGAAGGAAGCCAATATTTGCTGCAGGTTTATATGCCAGTTTCTATCCTCCTCAACCCCACAATAGTCCTGCATAAGGGAAATAATTATCCTTCCATGGAGGAAAAAAAAACCCCAAAGCCTGATATATTAGCTCACACAATGGTTAAATCCTCTCAACAACCCACAAATTAAAATATGTTGGCATTTCCTCCTACTGAAATTCAACATCAAAATATTTTAAGGCAAAGGGTGTTTAGTTATTTTTAATAAACAAAATCTCTGTTTTCTAGCAAACAGACCTTTCATACACCATCCCTTAGAAGGAATTTCTAAGTTAAGCACATCTCTCTCTGCAGAGTATGCAAAGGTTTTGGCAGCATGGGCTGGTTCAAGGGCAGACTAGAGGAAGGAGCTCGGTGCTGAAGAGAGCTGTGGGGGCTCAGTACAGAAAGCCACACCGCCTTCAGGGCAGCAGATGGCAATGCCCTATCCTCAGACATGCAGAGACTCTGAGGTCCCTGAGAAGCCACTCTGCTCCCCACCTGGGCATTCCCTTATAGCATGCCAACTCTCCACACTCAGTCCAAGAGTAGTAAGTGAGGCTTGAGTAGAGTCAAGGGCCTGGTCCCCAATTCCTCCTGGGCATGATTGTTAATCTACTGTGACTGAGCGAAGATGAAAACCCTTGCAGCTGCTGGACCCACAAGGTTTTCAGCCCATTGGGACATAAACCAATTGGCTGCATTCTAGCTGGGAATTTATGTGACTCAGAATGGGGGGTGAGAGTTTGGTCAAGACTCTTGCCCACAGAATGTACGGTGTGGATGTGTGTGCCTTCTTTATTCATGCTAAGGCTGCTTTCCCATAGCCTTTTGCCAATGGCCACTGTTTGTTATTGCCTTTTAATTCAGCATTTGGCAGCAGAGGACTCGTGTTTTGAGATAAAGAGAAAACACAGTGTCTTTTGCTGATGGAGGGGATTGTCTTCAACCTAATGTGTTCTTTCCCACTAGAAACAGGTGCAGCAGCTGTTGCGGTGGAAAGGGCAGCTCACCTGGAGCCAGGCAGATCATGGTTCTGCTCTGAGCTCTGTCACCTGCCAGCTGCGTGAACTTCTGCAATCTACTTGGTCTCTCTGCACTTCAGTTTCCCACCACGCAGAGCTGCTGTGGATATCAATTACAAATGACTAAGATAATGATGAAAGGGAGCCCAGTAATCTGGGGGCTCAATAACTGTGTCTTTCCTCTTCTTGTGTTTAGACCTGACCACTTTCACCGTGGGCTGATGATGGTGCTTTATCAATCACTAGCGTAAAGTTCAAGGTTCTGTTGCTAGTGGTAATGGGGGATATAATGGTAATATTCTGGAGATGCTAGCCTCTTTCTGGGAGGAAAGACATAATTAGAGAATAAGACAGGACCATGAAATGCTCAATTACCTCTTGCACACTCTTGGCCCAGGGTAGGGCAAAGTCTGTGCAGGCACCGCTTAGTAGGCTCAGCTTCACAAAGGAGGTGATGTGGAATGAAGAATGAATGTGGCATGCTGCCCTGAGCATAGTAGCAGGTACTCTATAAATGTTCATTGCATTGAATGTTTGCACATATTTAATGTTTGGAATGAGTCACTTTCTAGTTTATGGTGTAAGCTTCTCAGAGGAAATGTGAATATCTATAGACAGTTATAGAATAAATATTAGGAAGGACAAGGATAACATTTAAAAATAGTTATAAATGTATTTTAATGTGAATTAGAAGGAAAATGAACAACCACATCAATTTCATGAGTTTATATATTCTGTTCTTTAGAAGAAAAGCTAAAGCTTTTAAAGTGTGTTGATTTTTTAAAAATGCATTAAATAATATTAAAGATGGTACGTGGAAATGCAGTATGTGAATAAAGTTTGGGAAATTTTGCCGGAAGTAATACGATCCATTTCTAGATATCCTGTGGGTGGAAAGTATGAGGCTATGTGATCTTAAGCAACTGCTTTCATCCTTCTGTTCCTCATCTCCCTCATTTATTAGGTAGGATTAATGATGATGCCTCCTTGTGGAAATGAGTGTTAATGTCTATGAAGCATTTAGAACACTGCTTGGTATGTGTTAAGGTACAATTAGAATAAGAATGAAAAAGACATGAGGGTGGCGTTGGTTAGAGGCCATCACTGACTAAGTGAACCTTGATGGCATTAGATGTTCTAGTAGGTCATTGGTTGCAAGAGTTAATCTACCCCACACTGATGAAAAATAATAGGTCAGCAGATTGCACTGTGGTTCCCAAGAGGGGATTCCCAGCTCTGACATTCAAACCCCTGTGGGTTACTTAAGGTCACAAGTACATTGACTGCGTGACCAGAAAAACCACACACTTGGGCAGCTGGGAGCATATTCCTGCCAATGTACAAAGAACTGATGTGATGCTACAAACAACGGCATGGGCAATTTTTTCCTGTGGGGCAAGAAAGACCCCAGTCACTGAAGTGAATTTACTCTGAACTTTTGAGCTTCTGTTCCAGTAACATCCAGGACTCCTCTGATTCCTGCAGAGGTATATGAAACCTTGTCTCTGGTTTGTTTTTAATTTAGTTAGTGAACATTTTATTCCAATAGTTCCAAACGCTAGCCAATTTGAATCGAATGGCACACAGTTTGTATATAAAGCTATTTGGTTCCACCCAGAGGTAGATAATTCTCACCCCCATTGCATTTCCAATTCATGATGCATAGCCATCAGTTTCAGAATTTTAAAAATATCTTTATTCAGCAACATATATCAAGTGAGCAGACTGTGGAAAATACAGAAATGCTGTCATCAAAGATCAGCTGAAGAAAATAATCCTCAAACCTCTCCCTCTACGCTTACCCTCTTGAGCCCCAGACCCATACTACCAAGGCAACCAGACATCCCCCCCAGCACTCATGGAGTTGTTCTTTTGGAGTTTCTCAGTACACAATAGCTTTTAAATATGTCCACAAGTCCTGAATCTAACACCCCTATTTAACTCAATTATATAGGATGGTGGGCTCTTTGTTTTTTTTCTTTGAAGTCTCACTCTGTCGCCCAGCCTGGAGTACAGGGGCATGCTCACAGCCACCACAGCCTCGACCTGCTAGGCTCAGGTGATCCTTCTGCCTCAGCCTTCCAAGTAGCTGGAACTACTGGCATGTGCCACCACACTGGTCTAATTTTTTTCATTTATTGTAGAGACGGGTCTCGCCAAGTTGCCCAGGCTGGTCTTGAATCCCTGAGCTCAAGCGGATGGGTCTTTTTGAGTGATAGCTAGTATTTATGTTTCCTAGAAGACAGAATAAGACACGCTGCCCCCACGTAGGCAGTAGCCACACCATCCACTCAGTCATTAGTCTAAACATTTGGGTCACTTTCTCTGTTCCTTTTCCCTCATCAAGCTAGCCCCCAAATCCTGTTGCTTCTACCTTGGAAACGTCTCCAGGATTCCCTCCCCTCCTCTCCATCTCTCCTGCCAAAGCCTTAGTTTAAGTCCTGCTTGGGCCTATTTTGAATGTCTGGAATGCTCTTCCTGCTTTCAGTCTCTCTCCTCTCGAATCCATCCCTAAATGACTTTTCTAAAACCAATCTCATCATATTCCTTGTTCACTTAAAACCTTCCCTGCCTCCCCATTGCCCACACAATGAAGCCAAAATTATCATCATAGATACTCATTCTCAGGGCAGAGTATGGTGGGATGGTCATTTCAAGCACAGCATTTGGAATCAAAGATAGTCATCCTCCTGTCTCTGAGGAGAACATATTCCAAGATCCCCAGTGAATGTCTAAAACCATGGATAGTACTAACCCTGTAGATACTTTGTTTTTTCCATCTGGTAACCAAGACAGCCACTAAATGGCTAACAGGCCGATAGTACATACAACATGGATCTGCCAGACAAAGAGCTGATTCACATCCCAAGCAGGACAGAGTGGGCCAGCAAGAGCTTTCCTCATGTCACTCAGAAGGGTGTGCAAATAAGACTTAAGAATTATTCCTGGAAATTTTCATTTAATCTTTTCAGATCACAGCTGACCATGGGTAACTGAAACCACGGAAAGAAAAGTCCCAGATATTATAGTCTTGATAGGCCCTAAGACATTTATTTAATCCTCCTAAGCCTCAGTTTCCTCATCTATAAAATGAGCATAATTATATTGCAGATTTTATAGGATTGTGGTAATGATTAAGTTAGATAATGCATGCACAACATCTTTTAGTCTTATACATGACTCTGGAGAACTGAGCCTTAGCTCCTCATCTCATCACTTTACAGCCTTTTTCTAGTCACCTGTGTTTCAGCCACAGCAAACTGTAACCTTTCTTTGGAATGCCAGATCCTTGCCTAACTCTGTGCGTTTCTGCTGTCTCTTCCCTCTCTGCAAAGTACTATTCTCTGCTCTTACAGTAAACATGTCTTTCCTCAAAGAGACCGCTACGGAGGTTGAAGAAAACGGCCATAAAGCCATGTTCTTTTCTGCACAGGAAAGATTTGAAGCCTTAGTCTGTTTATTTAGGATTGGGTGAAAGTATAAACCTACTGACTTGACACATGTGATTATCTAGGTTCCTTTGTGAATGGGAGAGGGAGGATTCTCCTTAGTTGACAAGGAGATTGGACTAAAGGAGCAAAGGAAAGGATTATAAAAGATAACATGCCTAGAAGTAAAAGGTAAGGACCAGGAACAATGGCAGTTCACTTAGCATAAAGCATGGCTATGAGAACATCACGGGATTCACATCCACTTTAACAAACACTTATGTAAGAGGACTGACTGGGCTAGGTACAATCGTTGACATTCTTTTTGATGCTCATCAAAAATTAGTAATAACAGTAAGAATACACTCATACCTTTTATTAAGTGCCAACATTATGCTGTGTTTTTTATGATAAGGGTTTTTGACTCCCTCTCATTGTAGGTAGTATTATCACCCCATCCCATTTTATAAATGAGAAAAATGGAGGTTAGCAAGATGAAGAGACTCTTCCAAGGCACTTAGTTAGTGAGTGGCAGAGCTCTGTTAAATTCTAGATGTTGTGGTTCCAACCATTTATTATATCATCTCATTATAAAGTTATTATAGTTGATGAACTCTACTTAAAAAGGTATGAAATCATACAAATACATAATATCTATTATGTTTAGCAAGGCTAAATAAAACATATTTTATTAAACATTTTATATAGCATTTTTTACATTTTTAAAAATTATTGATATGCTAGCAAACTGCAGAATTTGTGTAAGGAGGACATCTCATACTCTTTTGCTGCTGGTTAAGTGACACTTCCAGCAGATGACTTTAATAAAGTTAGCTTTCCAAAAGAAAATCTAATGGATGTAAGCATCATTGTGCTGTACAAGCCTATTGTGAAAAATAAAAGTTTTAACCGAAATTTTGTATTTTATGTCCTCATAGAAGGCTTTCCTTAGATCTGGAGTCAAAAGGGCGTGTGTGATTTGGAATGAGTGGATTCAGTGTTCCTCTGATCTTGGTTTTGTTTCAGCGCCAGATAAGTGTGTGTCAACTTGTTTCTCTCCTGCCTGTCTTGGTTCTTCCACAAAAGCAGAACCACCTCTGTGGGGGACATTGCCTATTCCCTGTCCCTTCAAGCTTGTCCTTAGGGTGTCACCTTTTAAAGCCAGCCCTTGTCTCTCTTCCTATTCAAGCCAGATCCTCCCTCCCTTGTCTAATTCTTAGCCAAGCATAGCAAGGCCAGCTGGGGAGAGCCTTGTAAAAAACAATGGAACCAGACCCTGCTTAATGGAACGCTGCTTGTGCCAGCCGAAGCTTCCTGGATCGGAACAGTTGATTTTGAGTTGTGGCCCATCCTCTGACCCATATTGAAGTGCTGTGTTCAGTGGGGATTAAAAGCCTTGTGAACTGCAGTAAGAAGAGGTAGAAGAAAGAGGTCATTGTAGGTCTAGAGGGAATCAATATTGTCTCTTTGAAAAAGCCTGTGTCTGTTCCCAGACTGGCCATCTGGGGCTGTGTGGTTCAAAATCAGCTACAAAAGAGGTAGAGAGAATTAAACCGGGACAGGAGAACTTTGCAAGAGCAGGTTTGCAAGGTAGCTTGTCTGGAAAGACGAAGGAGGAACCAAAGCGGTCGTAGGCAGAAGGGGTGATATAAAATGGAAGAAGAAAACCTTAAACTCCTATGCATACCTGCAGTTCATCTGTCCCTCCCCGTGCCCCTACCAAATGTTTTCCAGATGTGAATAAAGGACTATTTCTACAGCGCTCATAATTTCTTCCTCAATTCTTGAATGCCTTTGGCATACTTTTACAAAAGTGTTTTTGTTTTCAATGAAATTGACATTTCCAATAGATTCCAAGCTTGAAGCTTATGTGACATGAACACAGGTGAGGAGTGGTAAAAATTTAGAGGGATGACGTTGCTGCTTCAGTTCACCTACAGCAGAGAAAGTGTTTCCTGTACTGTATTCATGGCTTCGCTTTCCTTTGGGAGAGGGTGAGAACTGGATGAAGACAGAATATGCTGATACGTGATGACAAAGGAGTCTCAGGCTAAAACTCAGAGTGGTGACTTTGTTCTGGATTTAAGATACCAGTGAAACCTGCTCCAGCTAATTATCTGGAATTGGAGGGACGTTTAGGAAAACAGACACATTTCCCCAGGAGGCCGATCAGGCAAATGCTGCTATGAGTGGCAAAATGGAGCCTGGTGAGTGTGGTGGTTAACTGGAGTAGTGACAGCTTGAGCATTGGACAAAATCTGGCTCTGGGGTGGATTTGCTGCGCGTCCCTAGGTGAATCCTTAATATTGTATCATCCTCAGTCTTCGCTAATCATTATTAAAATGACAAAACTGAAATCTACTGAAAGGACCCATGTCATTGTAGTAGGAAGGTTGGAAGTTAGTGTTTTCATCATCAATATTTATTTTTTTATTTATTTTTTTTTTAGTATTTTCTTATTTTATTTATTTTTTATATAATATTTTTTATTTTGATATTGTGGGGTACAGTTAAGGGTTAGGTACACAAATATGCTTTGTTCAAGTACCCTTGTTGATAAGGGGTGTTTTCCCACCCCCAGACAGATATTGCCTTCCTTCCCCTCCCCCCCCATAGTATCCCACCACTGTCAGTCCTTTTCTTTCGATGGATGTTCAAGGTCCACTATATGAGTGAGAACATGTGATACTCAGATCGTTGTTTCTGTGGGAGGTCACACAGTATTATAGACTCTAGTTCCATCCAGGTTGCTGCAAAATTCATGATTTTATTCTTTTTTATGGCTGCGTAGTATTCCATCGTGTATATGTACCACATTTTTTTAATCCGTCCTCTTTTGATGGACAGCTCACTAGTCATCAAGGAGATGCAAATCAAAACCACACTGAGATACCACCTAACTCCAGTCAGAATGGCAATTATCAATAACCCAAAAAATAACAGTTGCTGGAGAGGGTGTGGTGAAAAGGGAACACTTCCACACTGTTGGTGGGAGTGCAAACT
>CAUYQG010102983.1:0-19260 GCA_963574415.1 Tarsius wallacei
TTATTTTTTTTTTTTATTTTTTTATTTTCTTGAGTTGGAGTCTCACTCTGTCGCCCAGACTGGAGTGCAGTGGCCGCTCCCGGCCACCGCAGCCTCGACCTGCTGGGCTCCGGCGATCCTTCCGCCTCAGCCTTCCGAGTAACTGGAACTACAGGCGCGCGCTACCATGCCCGGCTAATTTTTTTTGATTTATTGTAGAGATGAGGTCTCGCTTGCCCAGGCGGGTCTCGAACCCACGGGCTCAGGCAATCCACTCACCTCAGCCTCCCAAAGGCACGGGATTACAGGCTGAGCCACCGAGCCCGGCTATCATTCCCTTTATATGAAAGTCTAGAAAAGGCCAACGTATAATAACCAAAATCAGATCAGCGGTTGCTTGGGGCCCGGGGTTGGGGAGGGGATTGACTACAAAGGGGCGCAAGGAAACTTCTTTGCAGTGTTGGAAATGTTCTGTATCAATAGACGCTGATTGCACAACCTGGACATTTACCAAAACTCATCAAATGGTACACTTCTTATGAATTACTTGTATGTGAAGTAGGTCTCAATAAAGCTGTTTTTATATATCAGACATGTAGCCGGGTGCAGTGGCTCATGCCTATAATCCCAGCACTTTGGGAGGCTGAGGTGAAAGGATTGCCTGAGCCCATGGGTTCAAGACCAGCCTGAGCAACTTGGAGAGATATCATCGCTACAATAAATCAAAAAATTGCCGGGCGTGGTAGCATGTGCCTATAGTTTCATCTCTTTGGAAGGCTGAGGAGGAAGGATCACCTGAGCCCAGCAGGTTGAGGGTGCTGTGGCCGTGAGTGTGCCACTGCCTTCCAACCTGAGCAACAGAGTGAGACTCCAACTCAATAAATAAATAAATAAATAAATAAATAAATATCAGATATGTAGTCTGACATGGAGGTGGAATCACCCATGAAATACTTTGGCACTGAGCCTGCAACTCCAAGAACCAGCAGGTGAGACTGGATACAAGGCACTGGGGAGATCCCAACACAGATGCAACCTGGCTGGAGTACCAACCGTTAGGTTGGGATATTTATTCCACAAACATACATTGCATACCTACTGTGCGCCAGACTTCGTGCTGGGTCCTGGTATACAAGAAGAACCATGATAGAGGAAAGTTAAAAACAAAGTCAGGACTTGAAATACAACTCTAAACTCAACTCCAAGTTCAAGATTCTACTGATATCTGACATATATCAAACTTCTCAGTGTGGCCACTTGGGTAACTTCAGGAGGTTAGCTTTGCTGCTGGGAAGAAAGCTTTCAGAATGAAGACTATTAATCAGTGTGAGTAAGTCACATGGGCACACATACATACTGGCAGGGATATTTAGCCACGATGAGTGCTAGCTTATAGTCCCATTTGCTTGGCACATTTCCTGAGCACCTGCCACATGTCAGGATCTGAAGAAGATACACGTGTGAGTCCCCATTCTCAAGAGGATTATAAACTTGTAGAAGAGAGAAGACATACTGCTCTATCATTATCAAAGATGGCACGTGATCAATTGTCTTTAGAGAGTGTCAGTGTGCTACAGTGCTCAGGGGAGCGTGAACTCCAGCCAACTGTTTTGGCCAGGCTATTGGGAACGATTTTAGTGACAAGCCTTGTTTGCCCTGGTCCCTTTGTTATCTGAGGCTCAGCCCTGAGTGTAAAAGGCCACTGTCCTTAAGGGAAACAGGCTTACAACTTCACTGTATGTGTCCAATTTGGGGGAGTGGGCAGTGAGGTAGCCTGAGATGAGCGAACTTGATGATTAGTGGGTTTTGAGGCCCAAAACTGGACTATTAGGTCCACATCTGAGCTTGTTTCTGAAGAAGTGTTCATTTTTCAGTTTCCAGATTCTAAAAGGCAGCACATTATTTATCCGTGAGGCATGCAGACATCCTATCGATGAACGTTGACCACTTAGCTATGAGATCTCTTCAAATGTAAGCGAGAGCACTAGTTTCCACTTCAGAAGTATTTTAATCCTGCCAACAGAATTGACTTCATAGAAGGCTATTTGATGCTGGCACACGCACACACATACATACACAAAAATAGAAGCTGATTTGTGAAAAATACTTGTGGATTACTTTTTACTTTAGCTGTAAATGTTGTTGGCTGTTTGTTTTGCATTTTTATTCGTGTGTGTGTGCATGCCATGTTTTGTTTTCTCTGCAGATGGCTTGGCTGCCTGTAAAAAACTGGTGCACCCAAGGACATTGCTGACTGTTTTGAATGAGGCCAAGGTCACAGCTTCAATTCACATTTGGCCAGTTAGCTTTTCTCTTGCTTCCTTTCATAGCCACAGGCTGCTCCCTAATCATCACATCGAAGCTGTCTCTCTGGGACGGGAGGTTGGTGGGCAAGGCAGATTATCAGGGCTGGTCCGAAACTGCAGGTCAAGCAGATGATGGGCCAGTGGCCTAGAGAAATCGTGACTATGGTCACTTAGTAGGTTGTTGTTCCTCTTTTTCGCGTGATCACTGCTTCTGAAATGTCTTTGTGATGGATCTGCAGAAATTCATTTGGGGCTCTGTTTCTCTTACCCAGGGGACTAGATCATTTCAGCATCCACCCCCTTTACTGCCAACATAGACTCCTGAGACCCAATTAGTACTTTTTTTGTGTGTCCTTTGGAAGTATTACATCTTTGGTTTCTTATATTTTCAGCTCTTGAGTCTGTTGCCAAAGAATCTGCTAATAAGAGCTACCATTTGTTGCGCACTTAACAGATGCCAAGACCCTCTGTGTAAATTGTCTCCTTTCATCTTCAAAATAGCCTATGAGGTGAAACCTGATATTTCTTTTTCCCTGTGAGGATCAAGGTTTAGAGCAGTTGTGTTGCCAATCATATCTCATGGGAGTTAGGATTCAACTCTGCAGTCTGCTCTCAGACCCTGTGCTTCTTAGCCATTGTGCTATGAGACTTGCCTGCAAGTGTGACACGCTGGACCGAATGTGTAATTACCACACATTCACACTGCTTTAAATTCAGGCCCAATTTGGAGGGATGCTCCTATATTGTGTCACTCTTGTTGGAGCTAGATCCAAGGTGACCACCTGGCAAACTGTGCTAATTGGACACGTTCTTTCTGTGCCAGTAGTGAAATCTTATTTCTTTGCATTATCCACATCACTTTGTTGAATCACACATCACTGGGAATAAGTGGTCCATCAGCTGGACCTCAGAAATACTCGATTGTACAGAGATGCTTGACCATGCTAGTACTGATGACCAAATGAAACCTATGTTCGAGGAAGCCTTTGATCCTGTTGTATACTCTCCAAATGTCAGTGTGTACTAGACCATATTTTTGGCAGCGATTTTCAAATGCTGAAAGAAAACCCACACTGAAGTCCTAACATAGTATTCTCACCAGCCCCCCACCCATACCCCTCATCGTGAACATATGGTTCTAGTGGCTTAAAAAAGCAGTATGGTATAACATCGGCGCTTTCTTTTTAAAAGTGTTCTAGTATTTTCTATCTTTCTGTCCATTTTGAAATACCCAAAACAATTTTGTGCATAATGACCCAAGCTACAGTGCAACATATATTATCTGGAGGAAAAAAACAACAAAGTAAAGCTTAAGACTTCTCGTTGTTTATCATAAAAGTAAAAACAAAAAGCCTACTGCCCTGGCTCAGAGGTACAAAATTTTGTACACCTCGATTCCCAAAGCTGTTCGGCTATAGCCCCGAACCTCTGGACATTTACTGTATTTACAAGTTGGCTAATACTTGGCACTGATTCCTTTCTATTTTTTAAATTGATCTGACTGTTCTTTGACCTTGAACTTTTCTAGATGATGCCCACATTTTTTATCCCACACACTTTCCAAAGAATTACTGGGTTTTTGTTTTGTTTTGTTTTTAATCAACCTTGGTAAAATTTACTAAGCCCTCTTCTTTTGGTATAAATATCTTTAGGCCCAGACAGTTTGAGTGAAATCAGCCTTATTAAATAACTTTGAGTCATTTCCTTCTCTGTTCTAGCTTTCCCAATCTGCCAACACACGTGGGTGGTACACAGTCTGTGAAACTGAATGTAGATTGACCCTTTTTATAGATTGTTTCAAACACATAAAACCCAATAACAACCCTAACCCCTTAATCGTAAAAGTGTCCTCTCTAATTAGATGTCCCTCCTTGTTATTGAATTGGTGTTTACCTTGGTTCCTTCTACCCAATAGAATTAATAATTCTTATCCTATTTAAAAACAGTCTATTTGGAGCTTTCTTTCTACAGGTGAATTTTATTTCCTCCGCTTCTCCTTAAGTGACCTGGTTTAGCTGCCTTGTTTTGTAGCTTTCTGTTATGCTGGTACAGGCACTAGTTTTAGCCAAATTGATACTTTTTCTTACCTTCACTTTTTCTCTTGTGTTTGGAAATTCCCTCTGTACGTGGCATCCAACTCTCTTGGTGCTTAGGTGTTATGGAATTTGGCCTTTTTTATTATTATTGTTCAATTTCCACATCCAGTCTTCTGCTACTTCTCTGAATTCACATAATCTAAATTTTTTGAGATGTATTATCCTTATTGGGCAGATATTCCTTTTTTTAGAATTAGACACTTTTTTATTAGAATCAGCAGCAGTACCACTGATGAGCTGGATAGCCTTAGAACAAATCATTTAGCCTCACTGTACCTCTATTCCCCATCTGGAGAATGAAGATAATAATATCTACTTCAATGGGTTGCTGTGCCTATTACTCTTATTGAAGCTAAAGACTGCCCACTGCCTATTACAGTTTATGGCAGATTAGTTAACGTTAGCACCATTTTTACTTATGAGAATTAGTGAATAAGGCTGCCTTGGCTAGTTGGCCTTTTATCTTACCTTTTATCCTCCTTTCTTACCTTCCGTGCACATTCCCTGCTACTATTATCAGTAGGAAGAGGAAGGAGATTCAAACTCAGGTTTCACAATCCTTATTTGAATATCCATTATAAAACAGATGTTGGCCAACTCAAGTGAGGCGCCCTATAATCTTGTTTGTTGCAGACCTTCTCTTTGTGCTGCTTAGGAAATCAAGTATTTTTTCATCTACTGATGGGAGCTAATGAATCGTATAGAGGTGAGAACATATGTTCACTTAAAGGATTGGGGTTAACAATAGAGATATAAATAATATCCAGCCGATTAATTTGGTAATCATTCTTTCCAGCTGGTTATAAATCTTGTTGACCCTTTCATCTTAATCCAGAAATGTTCTTCTTTTGTATTTGTGTTTGTTCATGTTGCCTACCCTTAAATTTACCTTTATTGCCCCATTTCCCTATCCCTTCCATGGCATTCCTCAGCCAGTGGGAATGTTTTGGGCAGTGTTTGCTCCACTGTGTTTCAGGGACACTTGCCACGTGAAAACAGAGCCATGAATAGCCACATCTTTCTCATTCTTCCAAACGCCCCTTACCTCTCTAATTTTAGAGACCTGTTTGTGGTCTTGTCCTCTTTGACCAAGTTTTCCAATAAAGAAGATGTAGGAAACCCTAATATAGACCATCTGTAAGGCCCCTGAATTTTTTTTTTAAAGGTGACTTTGAAGAGTTTTGACAGTTAAATGTTCCTGTAAATACCTTTACTAAATTCTTACTCTCTGTGGAAGATGCCTGAGACTTACTCTTCGTCCAGGAAGAGGTCACAGCATAGGAGGGAAACAGAAATAACAATAAATTTGCTAATCAAGGCAGACCATGAACACTACTGGAGAATCTTATATATAGGGAGAAAGAGAGGGAGAGGAAAAAGATATGAATGTTATCTGGGAAATTTTTGGAATGCTTCATGAAAGAAATGAGAGTTAAAGGATGGATTAAAATTTGACAGACTTCTACAGGGGAATCGGCGAAGGACAGTATTTCAGTTAAAGTCTACAACTAGAGAACTAATAATGACTCCTTTCCTTCAGTGTGTGTGAGTGTGTATATACATGTGTGTGAGGATGAAGGAAGGGATTCCAGTGGGAAATACATGCCTGGGAAGATTGGGGGTAGACATGTTTTTAAGGCTTTCAAAGCCACAATACCTTATTTTTCACTCTAAACATGCCAAAAAAATAATGTTAGGGAGGGAAGGAGGGAGAAAATTGGGAAATAGTGTGTTTATATCTTGCTCCTGTCTGATTAAGCACACCCTTGAAAGAGGAAAGCATGCTATTATCTATCAAAAATCTTGCTGGTGAAACAGTGTGTCAATCTGATCCCACCCAATTTGAGGCCCCTCGCACAGACCCATCCCTCACAGGGGTGACCTTTCTTTGAAAGGCAAACCCGGCCTGACATCACTGATGTTTTGAATTCAGCATTCAGAGCTTTAGAAAAATTTCTTTCTGAAGGAAAGAAAGTGTGTCAGCCCAGAGTGGCAGCCCCCTGCTTGCCGCTGAGAAGGATACAGGTTTTTGTGATCATTCATGGCAAGGGCAATTTCAAGAGAAGAGAAATGATCTGTTGCATAAAAGCACAATTTTTGCTCAAATGTTCTTCAAGGGGAGTCTGAGAACAACCAAGAAACTCAAATGATTTATATTTTACTTTGTGAGGAAGAGAAGCATATAAGATTTATAGACACCAGAGCACATGACTATTAGTTACACAAAATGGCTAGAATTCCTTGCATTCTGGCTGAAATTCAAGTCTACTCAACTGTGTGCCAAAAGTTACTTGACAGCAATGATTGTATTGCTGGACATCATTTCCACAGTGATTTGATACACATCGTCCTGTTTAATTTTTCTAGCCTCTGTAGGAAGGACTATCATAATGCTATCGCTGGGGAAAACTGTCATCAGAGAGGCTGATGACTTTTTCAAGATCACACAGGTAGGAAAACGCAGTAACAAGACACTAATTGGATCATCTGGCATAGGTCTTGTGCCTTTTGCATTTCAGAATCTCTTCTCTAGGGATCCTTTTCTTCCTCTTTTATTTCTGAACAAGGATAATCCCCTCAGAGATTCCTTACAGATGAGAAAAGTCTGTGTCTGTAATTTATAGTAAAAAGTTAATGCAAATTCTTCTGTTTTGCAGAACCAATGTAGTTGAGGTGTGGGTTATATACCCAGAGCCCTGGGTGCTTGGGCCACTGGGGATGCCCACTACTGTCTCCACCCCCATGCTGCTGTCTGCTTGACCATCATTGTTGGGACCCACCTAGAAAATGCTCACCCTTCTTACTTCTATCCTGAGCCTCACCTCTTCCACATCCTTCGTGGCCACCACATTTTGAAGAACACATTTATTTTCTGCCACCATGCTTAAAAATTACACCAGGTTTATTTTATGTGGAGAATTTACTTTCCTGAAGTACAAAATATGTTCCTGCTTTTCTCTTACAGCCATAAGCTCACAAATTAAAATATATAGCCCTGAATATTTAATTGTAACTATATGGCATACTCTATGAGGAGCAAAGAAATTTTAAGTAAAAAATAATAATGTCAGTTTTACAATCAACCATCACTAAAAGATATTCCTAAAGTGGTGGAAATTTGAGATATCCTGATCTTTACAAATGAATATGAATAGAAATTGTATTATAACCATAGCTAAGCTAATCTCAAAGAGTTGGATGTACTATAATGTCCAAACCATTTTTTATGTCCTTGGCAACTTGTTCCCTCTGTCTACATCTTTGCAGTGTGTAACTTAAATACTTAAATTACTTTTTTAATGAATGGGGATAATAAGCATCTAAAGAAACAATACAAAATAGAATGTGTGTTTCTTATTCTCCCTGTTTAGTGTTATACCTGTTCAGCATTTGTTCTGAAAATTCTAATCCATGATTAGTGCATAACAAATACCCTATTTAGGAAAATATATATTTAGACCTAAAAGATTACAGAATGAGAATACTAATAACCTAGAAAAGTGACATTAATGATGACAAATGTTCTATATGAAGAATCTTATTTTCTTATATTTAAAAATATCCTTTAAGTAAAACATGGAAAATATAGTCTTTTTAAAAACCAAACATGAACTTTTTCTGTTTCAAGCATATTACTTACATTAAACTATAGGGAAAATATACCTAAAGCTAAGGTCAACTGAGGAAAACAGTTAGGACTTTTAAACTTAAGCTGGAATTTGAGATAGAGTGTAGCATGATGATTTAGAGCACAGACCTTGAATCTAGACTGCCTGGGTTCAAATCTCAGCTTGTTCACTTACTGTAACATGCTTTGGGCAAGCGATTTAATCTTTCCCTTCCTCATAGACATGTTATAAGGATTCAATGAGTGAATCTATATAAGATACATAGATCCCCTCTGGCTCTAGTAAGTGCTCGATAAGTGTTACCTTAAAAAAAATTACAACTGTATCAGTTTAGGCAGAATGCCCTCATCCCTCAGATGCCAATCACTTGACTCTGGATGCCCTGATACATTTATTTATTGATTTCCAAAAGAGCAGAAATCAGCCATTCTAAGCATCATTCAGAACTGCTGTCCTATGCAAGTGCACAAGTATCGCCCTACCACCAACAATAATACCAATACTTCTGTCAGCATTTCCAGCACTGCACCTCACTCTCACTTAATGCAAATCTTTCCCCTTTAGATGAGAGATGCCATTATGTACTAAGCTCTAAGTTCACAACTGTGTTGTTGAGATGAGCTAGCATGTCTTTAGCTGTGTCATAAGCAGTTTATTATTCACAATGACTCAAGTACCCAAGTTCATCAGTTTGCTTTTATAAATTGGAGTTGCTTCAAAGTTATCTCAATAACTTCAGCCTCACTTAATTGAGTTCCAACAAGCTTCCTCCAGTAGGAAGGAGGCAAAGATGTAAATTTCTGTCAAATCCTACAGTCTGGGATTAAGTACATCTTGGGTCCATCAGTGCACAAGTGTCACACATGTCAATGTCACCCTCATGTGTTGCAGGAAAAAAAAATTTTTGAATTGAGAACTGCTGTCTTAAGCAACATGTTAGTAGCAACGTATTACAAGTGCTGTGAAACTAGAAAGGCATACACAGATGTTCATAGTTATTTTGGGGAAATATATGTTACAGAGAGAAGGCTCGGACATGATAAGTCTGCCTATTCTAAGGGATGGAAGAGTGTCAGGGGCAGTAGTCCTGGATACAGCCTCAGTGGCAATGAGCCTTTATCATCCAGATCACACCTAGATTAGACTCAATTACTGACTGGCCCATCAGCAGCAAACACTCTGCAGGCAGAAAAATGGGTTCTATCCTCAATTTGCTACTATTTTAGGGACATTTCCACCAGCTATTCAAATTGTATGGTGGTAGCAAAGTGTGGCATTATCAAGGACTTGTTGAACAATAAGCTAAAAATACTTGATACAAACATGATTAATTAAAAAGCATGACAATATTGGCCTGAATAACGGCTACTTTGTTCTCTGCAGATAGTTCAGTAGGAAAGAGAGATTATATGTAATGTTTTTATACTGTAGAGACCACCAAGTTTAGTAAAATGCAGGTACAAATGAAGCAAATATTTATAATTTTTAAATAGGTAGCATTTAGATTTTAAAAATTCTTCATCTTAATAGGATCATGACAGCTTATATTTGATATGCAAAAAGTATTCAAAATCAGTAGTTACTAAATCAAATTTACTGTTTTTTATCAGTGAGTAAGTTCACTGATTTTATAAGGCAGATGATTAATGAATTCCTTCAGATCGGTTAAAAAAAAAAAAGAATACAATCTCTAGAAACAGAATATTGCAATCATGAAGCATGAAAAGTCCCAATCTCCTATAAACCACTGTCAAAGCCAAATCAAACAACAAAGCAAGCAATCAAACAAATACTATTCGATGAATGTAAGCGTGACCGGCAGGTATAATGACTGGTTAAGTGGCCTCTGCATTCATGAGTTTGGCTCTCAGAGGAGTATACAGTACATGCTTAGCTTGGAAATTTGACCCTGTGGTTTTGGTACACTGCCACCTGGTTCAGCCCTATGCCAGGCCATGGACGCTGAGGCCAGCCACACTGAGCTCTATCTACCTGAGCTTTGTCCCCAGCCCTCTCTGTTCTGGCCTCCACCAGACTGATGACTCATCTTCACCGAGATCACCCTGTTCCCCTAAAATCAACTGGCTGCATCTACCAAGATCTGCTGGTGTTCCCCCTCGGGTGCCAGATCCAGCTATGTGGACCCAGATGACAGGATGAAAGAGACTGTGTGTAGGGGGCCTAAAAGCTGAAACGTCATCCGGTCTCTGTCCCACCCAGAGAGGCCCAGGCACATAAACCTGTTCTCTCTACCCTGAAGCTTCCGCTCTCCAAAACCAAGCCAGTCGTCCTATAGCCTGACCGGGAAATTTCACACTCCTATTCACATACTCTTCCCCTCCCGCACACTCCCCTGCTCCTTCCGTCTGGGCCAGACCTGTCCCTAGTATGTTGCAGTTATGCCTCTCTAGGCCTACTAGGCTGATGCCGATTTTATTTAAAGATAAATGAAGACACATCTTGACAAAATTGATGGGATTTGCTGATGTGGGAGAAAAGGAAAAGAGAAGAATCAAGCAATACTTTGGGGGGATTTGAACAGCTGAGTAGAATGATGGTGCCATCCTCTACTGGAAGATAGGTGGAAGATTAACAGGTTTGGGGAGTAAACATAATTTCCAGTGAACATACGTTTGCTTTCATATATATATGAAACATATATATTAAGTGTTAAACAAATGTTTACACAACCTAAAATAAACTAAAGAAATATGAGGATGTTTTGTAACATCTAAATTTGTGACCGGTCTCATCCCAATAGTGCAGAGAGAAAAGACATCTACCTTTAACATCCTTGAAAGTGAACTTTGGCCTTGTTAAGTTTGTTACGCCCACTGGGCATTGAGTAGAGGCAAATTGGCAGTTGGATATGCATGTTTGGAGGGACAAAGTCAGGACTAGAGATGTCTGCTGAAGGCATTTACGATCGAGAGAGTGTTTGAGAACAGAAGAGGGAAGAGTTCCCAAGACCGAGGAAAAGTCAGTAAAGTAGAAGGACAACCATGAGAGAATCAAAGGAGTAAGACAAATGCTGAGATGTCATGTGAAATGTGAAGACAGGGAAGTGGCCACCATCTTTGCATCAGAGTGGTCTTTGGTGACTTGGATGGGACCCACTAGAGCAGAATCACTAGACTGATGGCGTCAGCCTCCCAACTAGTCTCCCAGTCCTAACTTTGAGCATACCCTCCACCATCCTCACAGCAGCCCAAGTCCTCTTTTAAAACTTAAGTCAAATCCTATCAGTCATTGGCTTTAAAACCTTCGTTAGCTTACTATTTGAACTTAGAATAAAACACAAACTCCCAGGGCTGGAATGAGGGTGAGGTGAGGAAGACACTTAGCACAAAATGTAAGCTGGCACCCAAAATCTCAGTAATCAAGATAAATAATATTGTGGTGCAATATTTTAAAAAATTAAATTGGCAAACTACAGCCTATACACCAGCCACTTGTTTTTATAAATAAAGTATTATTGGAACAAGGGCCAGGATTACGGTGGAGTGAGAAAAGTCCTGCAAGTGCAAGGTGAGGGCCGATCTTTATTTAAAGTCTTGGTATTTTGTTCACCGCAGATTTTATTTTGCACTAATTCTGATTTTTTGAAATATTGCACTGTACCATTGATCTCTATTACCAAGTTTTTGGTGCACCCTCAAATTTTGTGTAGAAGGCAAATGAGATGTTTGCCTCATCCTTGTCCTGGCCCTGCCAAACCAAAATCAAGGCCTGTGCTTTCCAGTGAGCAGGGGCAGCTGTCATGGTCAGAAAACATAAATATTAGTTTATGTCTTTAAAAACATTTAAATGACCAAGAAATATGCAGAGGTACATAGAGAAAGGCACCTATCTTTAACATCTGAAAAGGTGAAGATTCAACTTCTTATTTTCCACATGGATCTGATCTTACTTATGCAGTGAAGACTCAGTAAGGCACATGGATTAATAGCAGCAGGAGAACCATTTTTAGATAAAACTGATGATGCTTCCATGGAAAGGTTCCAGGGAGATTAAAATTGGATAAGACATAATGCTTTTTGACTGCTTAAATATGTTTTGATCATAATTTTATTTTGTGACTTCTTAAACAGAGAGAAAAGGTTTTTCTTGTTTACTAGGTTAGCAACTGAAAGAACTCGGCAGTTTTAATTTCTTCATTTATCTAATAAATTAAAGTTTCTATGCTAGAGCAGGAAGGATCTTAGAAATTCATTAACAAACATATTTTTAGGAGGGCATATGGTTTAAGGCTTGATTAACGGAATAAATATTTATAGTTTTTCCAAGTTAACAACAAATATTTTCTTTTCCTTAGTCTTTCGTCCTTCTACCCCCATCGTGATGCCTTATGTTTTAAAGGTTGGTTTGTGAATAACATTGTAGATAAATGGATTCAGCAGGACCTGTAAGCTATCGACTCTCATCTTTGTTCAGCTCTTATATTAGAGGAGATGTGTCTATCTCAGTTTCCCTACTTGAAAATTGCTAATGCAAAATATTGTCATTGTTACAAACGAAAATGGGTTTCCCAGATGTGACCCTGATGTCCACCCAAAATTTTTGCAGACAAAGACATCTGAGTGTGTCCCGAACACATACACAGCCCCAAAATATCTACCTTCTTGTTCAGTGGTAATTTCTATCACTTGGCTGGATGAAGGCTATATGGCAGGAGACAGCCAGCAGGGTAGGTGGTCCTTGCTCATACTGCATCTGGGCAGAGGTCTAAGGGACCATCTGGATGCATGCAAGACCTCTGGAGGCCTGAGCTGGAAACTGCCCACATGTCACTTCAACCACGTTCTGTTGACCAAAGGAAGTCACAGGATCAGCCCAGGACAAGGGGCAGGGAAATCACTTCTATCTACTGACCGGGGAACCTGCAACATCACTGTTGCAAAGAGATGTCGTCACAGGGAGGAGAAAAATTGTAGCCATTTTGCAAACAAATTATCACAATTAACTAATAAAGTTAGAAAACCCACTTAATTACCTATAACAAAGTAGTACTTTCCAACAAGGATATTATGGTGGAGGAGAGGGAGTGAAAATCTGTAGGAGAGAATCTTTGTGTTGGTAAAACCACTTGCAAATGCAAAATGGCGATCGTTTGACGAGAACACAGAGAAATTGAAGCAGATTACATTCCCATCTGTCTGGGATGATAATGATTGACTTGCCCTGTTCTACGTGTTTATATGAAACTGAAATTCTTGGCCAAAGCTTCTGAGAGATTCAGAATTCATTCAGAGGTAGGGACTCAGACCTGGCTACCTGCCATCTCCAAGCTTAGATAGCTAATTGCTCCAGTTGAAGATTTGTATCATTTTATATTCTTATATATGTTTATTGAGTGCCAAAGGGAAGCCGGGAATTATACATATGTCATCTTATTTAATTTGATAATTAAACAAGCCTATGAGATAGCTGTCATCCACATTTTATATGTGTAGGTTCTGAGGCTTAGAGCCCTGCAGTAACAGCTGGAGGCCTCAGAACTAGAAATTATTAGAGCCAGGACTCTTTCAAATACTTCTGCAGATTCTTCTGCAGTTTCATCCCATAGCTTTCCCCTTTTGAGTTATACCGTGCTTGTTTTTAATACTTAACATTAGAAATACAAATGTCAAAATCTAACTCATTGAAAAATAAGTATTCCATTACCAAAACGAACAACGTAGAGATGCCTTTGGATTCTCCCAGAGTGTTTAAATGTCCATTTGTGGGTTTTCAGTTAAACAGAGAAAGGTGAAAAGGAGGTATTAGAATCATCGGCCAAATGAATATCCATTGAGTAAAAATAAATACAATTTACTAAAACTTGATTTCCCACAAACTTCTTAAGAAAGTGTATATTGACTCTATGAGGGGTTACTTAGAGAAAATAACCTTTCTTCATTTAACTAAGTGCTCTCCTGTGGTCTAAGAGTCTGTGCCTACCCAGGGGTTAACAATCTCCCCATTCCTCTTGCCTCATAACCTCAAGCCTGCAGGGGCGGGGGCCAGACAACCCTGGGTGCAGACCCCAACTTTACCAGGTACTGCATCTGAGGCACTGGGGTGTTTACTCACCCCGCTGGACCTCTCTTTCCCCAACAGTACAATGGGATTGAGAATGCTTATGGAGCTATAAATATTAAATGAATAATACATTTAATATTTAGTTGTTCAGATGCTAAGTGGTATTGATTTGCCTCTCACTGTACATTTTTCAGCAGACTCTAGCACAGAATAAAACACAGCAAGCAAACTACCACCAGCACAACCCGACTTTGCTTGTTTATTGTTCTTCTTTGTGTATTCCATACCCATTCTCTCCCGCTGCATATCCATAAAACAACAAAGAGTGAGGGCAAATGGCATTCGACAGACACGGGTGCTAACCTCAGCCTCTGAGAAACTGGCTGTGCTCACCCCGTCCAGTGGCTTCCTCATTTTGAGCGTCACTTCCCTCCAGCTGTGAAACACAGATGCTGAGGAGATTCTAATTCTCCTAAGGATATGAGGCAACCATGCAAGTACACCAAGCACAGTGCCTGGTACTCCTCTGTGCCCTTGTCTTATGCCCTTTGGTATTTTCAAGGAAGCGCACCCATTTCCAAAATGTCCAGTCAGGTAAAAAGGAGGCTTTTTCCTTTTTTCTCGTGTGTTCATTTTGGGCTTTTCTGCTTCCCCCTTGTGTGCTTTTTCAAGGTGAGCGCAATCACAGATGTAAACCTCCCTCAAGGCTACCAAAGCCTACAGAGGGGCAACATTTACAGCAAACACGGTCGGGCGAGATGGGTGCCTGGTGCACTGAGCAGACCTTCGGCACGCTGCCCGGTCTCTGCCCACTGAGTAGAGCTGGACCATCTGCAATGACATTCAGATCCTTTTCCTGAAGAGCTTGGACTAATTGAGAACGTGTCAGCGTGTGTAAAATGCTTTGTGCTGCCTTCTGCTCTGTTCTTTGCCTCTGCCAGAACTCATTTCAGTGGCACCAGGCTGTCAACTGAATAGACCAGATAGCCGGAATTACAGGCACGCGCTACCACGTCCGGCTAATTTTTGATTTATTGTAGAGATGAGGTCTCACCAAGTTGCCCAGGCGGGCTCAGGCAATCCACTCACCTCAGCCTCCCAAGGCGCGGGATTACAGGCTGAGCCACTGAGCCCGGCAAATCCATGATTCTTAACCTTTTTAGGGCCATGGACACTTTTAGGAATCTGATGGAAGCTGTGGGCACACACACCGCCCCCTAAAATTTCATATACACGTAAAACCTGACATCGTTTTGGAAATTTCACAAACTGTCCCCCCACTTAAATTCGGAGTATGGATTTCAAATTAAGAATCCTAAAAAGCATTTGCACTTATAAATGTCTTTGTGGTCAGTATTGTCTCCCAATAAGCAAATACCAAATAGCAGTCAGCATATGAGTACTTGCACCTAAAGCAACTTTCTAAAAATGAGCTAAATGATTTCTGGTGATCTGCTCTCATGGGATAGTAGAACTATAGGGGAGAAGGAGGTCTTGGTAAGTAAGGCAGATAGTCTGTTTTATGTCAGCTTAATAAGACCTTGGGAACAAAAGTATAAACACAAACAAAATTGACCGTGTTGTCAAAAAAAAACCAATAGGAGGTGTTAACCTGCTAAGGCAATATGTCACCTATTACATACTTACAAAATACACACCCATGGTTATTAGGATTATTTAGGACAATGTTCATATCCTTAGAAGATAAACATGTGAAATGTTTAAGGGTGGCCATATCATGATTTCTCCGGTTTATTCAGAAAAATTATAAATATAGACATATACTGATAAAGCATAGAAAATAAATATAGAAAATGTTAATGAATCTAAGTGGTGGAAATGTGGCTACTCTAAGGGTTTTTTTGTTGTTGTTTAAAATTTTTCATTATAAAAACTTGGAGAATGAGCACACACAAGTTTTTGAGAGAAAAGTCAACATAAGCATAGTCTTTTGGTTTGGGACTGGATTTTCTTTATTCAATTGACAAGTACCGGATCTAGGCACAGTGGCACACACCTGTGGTCCCAGCTACTTGGGAGGCTGAGATGGAAGGATTACTAGAGCCCAGGAGTTCAAGGTTACAATTAGCTAGGATCGCACCACTGTACTCCAGCTTGGGGGACAGAGTGAGATTGTGTCAAGGAAGAAAGAAAGAGAGAGAGACAGAAAGGGCAAGCATAATTTTCCCATAGATTCAGTATATTTATCAATGCAATTTAGAGTCCTGGCCAAAGATGTCTAGTACTCTGATTTAGCAAAGAGTAAACTCTCAGTGATGAAATCATGCAACATTATATGATTATTTTCAGCCTTTAAGGTGTTCTCTGAGCAATAAGTTTGTGCCATGGGACTCACTACAAAAGCAAATGTCCAGAACCATCTTTTGAGAAGTTCCCAATACTAAAGGCAAGCAGTAATTCAACAATTTTTTTTTAAAAGGCTGTTTCTATGGCATATTTCCCATGTCCTTTTAGGCTAATTCTGCAACTGATTTTTAATTCCAACACTGAAAATAGCGCTGAATATTGGGCCGTGGATTTGGTCCTGACTATAATATCAGAACCTTCTGGCTCCATTTGACGGTAATATAGTTAGGATCTCCAGAGCACATCTTTTCCATTTCTGTTACTGGGAGGCTACATCTGTTTTCAATAGCACACAATTTCCGTTGTTCTATTGACAGATAACAGATAAGATATGCCCTAGGAGACCGCAGCTACTGTCTGGAACCAGAATTTTTATTTTAAGGCTGCTCCTCCAACATTATAGAACCATTACTAACTTTATCAGCAAAAATAGGGTGCTAACCTCACTTAATGGTAGATCTCAATTTCATCTCTGTTTTTGTTTTATACTTTATACGGTTAGCTAAATCCTGTCTTTACAAGATGAAACTAGTGCAAGACTTTGAAAATAATAGTTTATTTTTGAAATCATATACTTTTTGTTCAAGGCAAGGCTAATGATTAAAGCTCTCCGTTTCTTTAAATAATTCTATGAAGATTAGATGGCTTCCATTTTCTGAATAAATTTTGTTCTTTCCTTCATGGAGGGTGAAGTCAATGTGTGTTTTATGTTTACTTGGGGAATACAAAGAGAGTTATGCCTTGATTCAGGCAAGGGGAGTCATTAAGAGCTGGTGGTTTCAAGTTAGACTGCCTCCAGTTCAATCCTAGCACCTTCCCCACCACCTGTATTATTTTGGGCATGTGAGTTAGCCTTACTTAGCCTTTTATTTTTTAAAATGGTATAATAGCAATTAAACAGCACAGGCAAAAAAAAAAAAAAAAAAGACCCTGACCAGAACTCAGACCTTATGCAAAAATGACTCAAAATAAATCACAGTCTGAAATGTAAACCATAAAACTATAGAACTACTAGAAAAAAAAAATAGGAGAAAATCTTCAGGACTAGGTAAGAGGTTCTTAGACTTGCTACCCAGCACTGATCCATTGAAGAAAAAATTGATAACTTTGACCTCACCAAAATTAAAAGCATCTGCTTACACCCCAAATGCCCATGCCATAAGAGATAAGATTGACAAGTGGGACCTCATCAAACTGAAAAGCTTTTACAAAACAAAAGAAACCATCAAGAGAGAGTGGAGACAACCCACAGAATGGGTAAAAATATTTGCCAACTGCATATCTGACAAAGGTCTAACATCTAGGATCTACAAGGAACTCAAACGTATGGGGGCAAAAGATATGAATAGACACACCGCAAAAGAAGATATATAAGCAGCCAACAGATACATTAAAAATGCTCAGTGTTAGGTCCAGAAGACGAGCAGATAGGAAAGGATAGATGGGAGACAGGCAGGTCAACAGCAACACAGGTTTATTCCAAGGAGGAGAACCTGCAGAGGGGACTCCAGAAAACAGAAGCCCACTACCACTTACAGGCTAGGGCAGTTATAGGACTTGCGGGGGAAATTTTTGTGGTTGGCGTTGCTAATGAGTTGAGAGGAAGCCTTGTGGTTAGGCTATGTGACAGACAAGATATGTTACAGTAGGCTGGTTGATAATTTTCCACCACAGGGGAAGTTAGCAAAGTGGCAGGGGTGTCTAAGATGGCATTATCCAGGCTAACACTCAGCCTCACTTATCATCAAAGAAATGCAAATTAAAACCACACTGAGATACCACCTAATTCCAGTCAGGATGGCCATCATCAATAACTTAAAAAACAATAGATAGCCGGGCTCGGTGGCTCAGCCTGTAATCCCATGCTTTGGGAGGCTGAGATGAGTGGATTGCCTGAGTCCGCGGGTTCGAGACCCAACTGGGCAACTTGGTGAGACCTCATCTCTACAATAAATCAAAAATTAGCCGGGCGTGGTAGCGCGCGCCTGTAGTTCCAGCTACATGGAAGGCTGAGGCAGAAGGATCGCCGGAGCCCAGCAGGTCCAGGCTGCAGTGGCCAGCAGTCTGGGTGGCAGAGTGAGACTCTAACTCAAAAACAAAAAAAAACAGTAGATACTGGAGAGGATGAGTGGGGGGAGGGAACACTTCTACGCCGTTGGTGGGAGTGTAAAAAAGTACAACCTCTGTGGAAAACAGTTCGGCGATTCCTAAAAGATCTAAAAATCGACCTTCCATACAACCCAGCAATCCCACTTCTGGAAATATCCAAAGGAACTCAAATCACTCTTATGATACACACGCATGTTTATTGCCACATTATTCACAATAGCAAAAACACGGAGCTAACTGTGCTCCCCATCATAAGTAGACTGAATTTTTAAAATGTGGTACATATACACAATGGAATATTATGCAGCCATAAAGAAGGACAAAATTATGAACCTCGCAGCAACTTGGATGGACTTAGAGTCTGTAATACTCAGCAATCTGTCACAGAAACAAAGAACTGAATAGCACATGCTGTCACTCATAAGCAGACCCTGAACAGCTATAATACTATAAGAAAGGGATTGGCAGTAGTGGGAAGCTGCTGGGGCGAGGGGAGACACACTTCATCAATAAGAGAAGCGAATGGCAAACCAGGTGAAGTGGGGACCAAAGTGAGGCCCAAACTTTACCTGTACAATATCCATTTGTATACCTAACCCTGAATTGTACCCCCACGTCTTTAAAATAAAAAAATTTTTTTAAAGAAGTAATTGGAACTGGACACAATGGCTTGGGCCTTTAATCCCAGCACTTTGGGAGGCTGAAGTGGGAGGACCACTTGAAGCCAAAGATTTGAGATCAGCCTGGGCAGCA
>CAUYQG010102990.1:0-16138 GCA_963574415.1 Tarsius wallacei
GAAGGACGGCTTAGTGTTGTGGGTCAGGTGGGGCTCAGGGCTGTGGGTCTAGCGGGGGAGGCTCAGGGCTGTGGGCTTAGAAGGGTGGGCTCTAAGCTATGGATCTAGAAGGGGGTGTTCAGGGCCATGGGTCTAGAAGAGGTGGGTCAGGGCTGTGAGTCTAGAAGGGGGGCTGTCAGGGCCGTGGATCTAGAAGGGGGGGCCCCAAGGCCATGGGTCTAGAAGGGGTGTCAGGGCTTTGGGTCTAGAAGGGAGTTCAGGGCTTTGGGTCTAGATCTAAGTCCCATGGCCGTGGGTCTAGGTTTGAGTCCCAGGGCCATGGGTCTAGATCTGAGCCCAGGGTCATGAGTCTAGTTCTGAGACACAGGGCTGTGGGTTTAGATTTGAGCCCTGGGCCGTGTGTCTATATCTGAGCCCTGGGCTGTGGATCTAGATCTGAGCCCAGGGCCATGGGTCTAGATCTGAGTTCAGGGCTGTGGGTCTAGATCTGAGTCCTGGACCGTGGGTGTGGAAGACTGGTAAAGACTCCCAAATGGCCCCGAGAAGCTTATTAGGGAATTGAATCCGGAACCCAGGCTGCTAGCTCTTCCTTCCTCACCAGCTTCTGCTGAACCAGGAGAAGGGAAAATAGGCCAGCGGCTCAGCTAGGCGGTGGGTGGGACTGGCCAGGAGGGGCACAGGCACCAGGACTCCCTGGACCAAGGAGGAGAGAGGAAGGAGCTTCCTCGTCCCAACGCTCCAGCACCTCTCCAGCACCTCTCTGTGGGTGAGGGACCACACAACATGAGGGTACAAAGCGTTCTCATGTCCAGGGATCCCCACAGAGGGCTGGCACTGCCTCTGCACTTGGAAATGACTCCTGAGGAAACAGAGCAAACCATGTGGTTTCAGAAGTAACTTTGCATGTGGCGAGTATGGCCTTTCAAATGCTGTATGTGGGAAGTTCTGGTATATTCAGCAATGATCTTGGATTCAGTGATGATACTTGGACATACTTTTGGGAAAAAAATTAGATCCCTCTTTTGGTAATCAATGTTTCCAGAAATCATTTTTGAGAAAGAAGTAAACATAAAAACTAAAATCACTGCTGTATGCATAAAACATTTGTGAAAGTTGTCAGACTCAAAATGGAGTCACTACTGTTAAAAACACCCTGACAGAGAGTCGGGAAGGCCATGACGAGAGGGTTCTCATGCTTGCGTGCTTGATAACAAAAAGACTCTACAGCAACCACAGCTTGCACAAAGACCATCGTAACCTCACACAAGAAAGCACTCCTGCAGGCTCATCCTCCAGGCCACTGCCTGTCCAACCCGGGCTGGCGTCGCCTTTGTCATCAATCTTGGTAGCCAGAGATAGTGATTTCAAAACAGTTATGTAATCCTCTCCCTTTTCCTTTAAAACCTTTGCCTCCTCACCTCCCTGAATAGACACATAGTTTCCTACGGGTGTGTGTTCCCCTTGCAACGATCCGTTCCCGAATAAACTCCTTTTCTTTAGGACAGCCTGTCTCGGGTTGTTATTTAGGCTGACACATTGAAAACAAGACAAAACAGAACAAAACAAAAATAACAGAAAACCCACAAAACTGATTAAGGAAGAGTGAAAAATAATTTAAAAATCAAAATAATTTTGTAAATTGTCTGTGATAAAAGACACCATAAGCAAAGTTAAAAGACGTGGAAAACTGGGAGAAAAAATATATACAAAGATTTAATGTCAGATTATAGCAAGAAGCTCTGAAATCATTTTAAAGATGAACAACTTGGGACAAGGGCATGAGCAGTTTATTTGCCGTAGAAGAAAGCTAATAACTTCAGCCAATGTAAACATCAACTGTGCTCAGGGAAGTCCAGTCCAAAGCCACCACGAGATAATCCTTTCACCAAGGTTTCAAACATCAGCAGGCATGGGAAAACAGCTGTTCCCATCTGGGGAGAACACATCAGGATAGCCATTTTGAGAGCAATTTGGCATCGTTATTAAAATAAAGAATATGCCAGTGCTCTGACTCAGCAATTCACTTCTCCGCATCCACTCTGGAGAAGGTGTGTGCTGGAGCTGGGGAAGGTGTTCAGTGCAGTGTTGTTCACTGAAGCACGAAGCCATGGCTGGGAGGGGCACGTGACTGTGCTGCCAATGGGGAAGGGGCTTTCTGTTCATTGTCACATTGTTGGAATCTCTTGCGATGTATTCGGGGGACTGTTTAAAAAATAAATAACTAGGTGAGAAGAATACAGGGGGTGCCAAAGAATGTATGCACATTTTAAGTATGACGTTCACTCAAAAGATGGTACTAATCAAATGAATGCTAGCATTACCATAGACAGGCAGGACAATCAAAGAAAATGGCAGAAGCTCAGCTGAGTGAATGTCACAAAATACATTGCTACTATAGTTCAATTCAAATTCGAAAACTAATATATGCATAACCTCTCTTAAAATGTGTATACTTCTTTTTGGCAACCCTTGTTGATTGCAGGATGAACTCATTTTTATAAAACTGATGTGTGTACATGGATAATATTACTGGAAAGGAAAGCATCGGCTCATTAGTGGTGTCAAGTGGAGTGCAGTGGAGTGGGGACACAGGTATGCCCAACTTATTCTGGTTTTGCGTCTCTTGACATTTTTAAAGGTATCATCATCCAGGGGTTGTCCCTAGCAACTGTTTAAAAAATAAATATCTAGGTGAGAAGAATACAGGGGGTGCCAAGGTCACAGTTGCAGGGCACTGTGACCTTGGGTGATGAGTACTGGGCGTGGTCTGGTCCCCACGGGAAAGGCAGGGATGGGGCACTAGAGAAGCTGCTCATGGTGCTGCAGGGTATCAGACCAAGCAGCCCCATCCAGGGGCTCCCTGACTTCTCCTGCAGTTGGGGCTCCTCTCATTCCTGTGCTGGGGGACTGGGGCCTGTGGGCCTGTGCTTGCCCAGGACTCCCCTGCAGCCTCTGCCAACACCTATTTGCTTGAGCTTTACACGTGACTGTGAGGAGTCCTTGAAGCACAGCAAAGCTCACATGTGGTACTGTTGTTCTTCTTCCACCCCTCTGTGGGGCAGGAAACTGAGGCTTAGGCACCCCTGGCTCCTTGCTTACCTGGCCAAGGTTGGAGGAAGCACAGGCCTCCCTCCATAAAGGGGTCAGAAATCATCCTTAATAAAGGGACACATTTTTCATGTCTTGAACTTAAATTAGGACAAATTTTATGACTTCAGAAAACAGCTGGAGACCCCGAGCCCTCTGGGGTTTTTGCAGGCAGATTGAATTGAAATTATTGGTGCTTGGTGAATCCCTCTGCTTTTGTTTCCAGGATCGAGACTTCCTAGAAGCCAGAACCACGTTCTAACTCAGCGTCTGAGTTGGAACGAGAACTGTTATTTCTACCAATGGGTCACTGCTTGTCACTGCACCATAAGCCGTGCTGTCATCCCTGGAAATCCCAGTGGCTTCTGTGGCTAAGCAAAGGAAGCCTTTTAAGACCAAACCTATAGCGAGAATGCTGCAGTCCTGAGCACTAGAGAAAAATGAGGAAAGAATACTGTGGCTAAATCCAGAACTCCTTTGGTGGGGGTGCGCGGGTGGGGGTGAGGGGCACTTGCCCAGCCTGTCGCCCCAGGGAGCCGGGGCTGTGTCAGTAGATTCTGCTGAAAACAGCACCGGGGATCAAAAGCCGCCTCCCTGGTCCTTTGCCAATGGGCAGAGCCCAAAAATTCCAGGCCAGATTTGAGGTCCTGACCTGGGAACTCATTTTTGCAACAACAGTCAAATCTTCCTACAAGTGGAGGCTCTGGAAGGAGAGGCAGAGGGCAAGGACAGAGATGGGAAAAGGTGTCGTGCTCAGTGTCCAGCAGCAAATGAAGACTTGAAGGACGGAGTCATTTCTACAACCCGTGAGGCAATGATGTGGCTGCAGGGTAGCTTGGCGCTCACACGTGTCGAGTGCTCAGGCGCCGTGGGGCCCTGACATCTTCTGCATGTGTCTGGATGGCAATTGGAGGCTTTTGTTTCGGAGGCTCAGCAGCCTCCCCTAACATGCCACCGCCTCTGTGCACAGGCTGTAGAGACCTGGGCACACACCTTCATTCCCATAACAGCCTTTTAGAAAGTATTTATTTCCCTGTCTTTAGTGAGCTTCAACCCAAAAATCAAGAGACTTCAGGGCCCAGTGAGCAGGGACACGGGCCAACTATTTGCAAGGGATCTGGGCAAGTGCCCCAGCCTCACCAGGCCTCAGTCTCTCAATCTGTAGAATGGGATTTGGTGCCCTTTGCCAAGGATGGACATGGTGGCTGGAGGCGATAACACCGGCAAACTCCATGAAACTGGGTTGTTGTATGGATTATTTTAGGATTTTCCCTTTATGCTCCATTGTACAGATTTCATTGACTTTCATCTGGTGAATTCCAAAGCTACGAGGATTCAGGTGGTAACACTGGGATTCTTTTGAGATGAGACAGTCACAGCAGATTAGTGAACGTTTAAGCTGGTTTATTTATGACCAGGGCAGGTGTTCAGGATAGAAAAGGGGAGGAGGACAGTAAGGGGCCGACAAGAGAACAGGGGCTTGTTGGCACCTACCCAAGACCCAAGACTGGCCATGGAGGGATACTCCCCAACTCTTGCCTGCTGTGGCCAGAGGTTACCATCAGGTGGCAACTTAGTGGTCCTCCCTCCCTCACACCCTCTGTGCCATCCCAAACTGGACACCAGGGTTCAGGTGCACTTGAGCGTCTGAGGTTGGACTAGTGTGAGGTAGGTTATCTGGGAGGTGATGCCAGAAAGTGGAGTGGGGGAATGGGGAGTGAGGTTAGGAGGGAGGTGGGACTTAAGGCTGTGGCATCCAGCAGGTGCCTCTGTGGGCAACTCCAACTCAGTCCTGGGAGGAAAGTTCCAGGACTAGTGTGAGCGTGTGTACACACACATATATGCATGTCAGCACTGTCCTTCCAGAGACACGGAGCAGCCCAGGAATTGCTCACTGCTTGGAGTCATGGGTTCAGGGCTCCTGCCTAGCAGTGTGGATCCCCAGGCTCCTGGTCTGCTGCTTGTGTGCACATGTGTGTGAATGCAGCCCTGGCTGTGGGTGTGGGCAGGAGCCACTTGGAGGCTAGAGACATGAGGAGACTGCACTCAGATGAACACAGAAAAGAGGTGATGTTGCAGGCATGAAGGAGAGGCCCTAAAGGCGTTGATTATGGGGGCACCAGATGTTTCCCTGAGGGAGTGGCAGGTGACACCTGGGACGGCCTGGCGCAGGCAGGGCACAGGTAGATACCTAATGATTTCCCATCAAAACCCTGGCAAAATTGCCCTTGTTTGATGAGATGAATGAGCAGGAGCTTCGTGGTGGAGAAGGGCTCTCTGGGGAAGACTTCCTGGGCATTTTTCTCCTAAAGCTTTGGCTCACTTTTTCAAAACACTCTTGTGATAAACAGATGTTATCATTCTTTGGCTGTCCAGAAACTCAACAGACAAAATGCCTTAAACATCCCAAAACACTGTTGCCATGACTTTTGCTCTTGACCTGTCCTTTTGCCTTGTCTGGACCACTTCCCTCTCTTGGTAGCCATAGCTTTTATTGTGCTTTGTCTCAGGATGGTACTGGTAAAGCCACCGTCCATCTCCTGTTATGATCCTTTGAAGAAATGCTCCAGAATCTTGATCCCACTTGTTTAACATCTCCATGGAAAGCCCTGTTCTTGTCTGCAGCTGCTCTGTGTGCAATGATTTTGGCACCCATCAAGTGGGAAGTCTGCTCAGCTTTAATTTAATTTCAGCCACAAGGATATAAACTGAACCAACTGAGATGTCCATGGTGTTGGCTATTGTTTCTGCTGTTAATCCTTGGTCCTCTTCCATTAGGCACAAACAAGGTGGACTTTTCCTTGTAAATTGATGTGGATGTCTGCTGCTGTGGGCGTCACCTTCAGCACCATCTCCTTCATTCTTAAAATGAGTTAGCCATTTATCAACTGCTCATTCCTTTGGGGCATTGTCCTTAAACATTTTCTGTAAGGCCTCAATGATTTCATATTTTTCCACCCCAACTTCACTATAAATTTAATGTTTGTTCTTGCTTCAATTTCAGCAGAATTCATGTTACTCCAGTAGGGACCCTTTTCAAGGATGCCTTATCCCTCTTAGTGCCTCAAGGTAGATCCTGTTCAGACATGTTAGAACAAGTTAGGATGAGTTGAGTTTGTTGCAAAAAAATTGAAATCAATTCATAGTTTTTTCATAATATGTATTTTCTTTGAACTTTTTGAAGACCCTTCATATTACATGTCAGATCCTGGAATAGCGATGCCTCTCACAGGTGACTGAAATCCAGCATGACTCTGAAGTTCACTGAAGGAGCTGGGCTTACCGGTGATTCTGTTTTGTCCTAAGTCAATTAAAGTTTTACTAAAGAGCCCACATTCACTTCACTCTTTGCCACAGTCCATGCTCTGGGTCTTACAAGCAGTTGCTTCTCAGTGGGCATTTTGATCATAATGCCTTGGTTAGGGAAGTTGCAGGAGGAATGATGAGAAGACGTTGTTTTGACAACAGGGGCACCCTGGGTCTGATGGGTTTTACCATGAAATTGGTACAATCTCAGTCTTCACTCCACCCGTAACCCTTGGTGGAGACATTTCATGAAGGGAATGTCTTGGGAGAGGTTTTGTAACCTGGTTCCAGTGCCATTCCTGGCCAGATACAGCTCTTCCCACTTACCCTTTTAAAATCTTTGAACAGTGACTTCATATTCATAAGACAAATAATAAGATTTGCTGTAGGCCACACAGTTTAGGGAAAACATGTTGTTTCCTGGGCCAAAGTGAAAGACACACTACTCCACCCCGAGACATCCTTGATACACAGTCCAGCTGTCCCCTTCACCCCCGCCTTGATTAGCTTCCTCTGGACCGCAGCCAAAGAGTGCTCCAAACTTATTTTTACCTTAAAGTGGAACTTGGCCTTGGTGCATGAGCCTGATGTCCTTGGTGTGGCTTGTCCTTGTCTCTCTCTGGTCATTTCCTGTAGTTGTCATGACCAGGTGTAGCTTTTCTGGAACATTCTGTCTTAAGCTTACCTGGAACACTCCTCTGTTGCCTGGGAGACACTCAGGAGAGGACCAAGGCATGCAGAAGGTTTGGCATGAAAGGGCATTTCCATCTTCCCCTGCTGGATTTACTGTGGGTCAACTAACAGATACTGGTATTTGAATTCTGGCACCTCCTTCAGTAAATTATACATCTTAGCCAAGTCTGCTCACTTGCACCCCTAGGAAAAACATGCAGATGGCTTTGACTTGTTAATTAATGGCTAATAACATTCTGTCAACTAAATTTATGTATTTAATGATGAAGGATCCAGAGGAACGCTGGTTGGGAGCTATATTGCTATATGGAACATTATAGAGACAATGGCGAGGACTGAAATACAGACTGCAGATTAGATAACGGTGTCGTGTTGATGTAAAATATTTTGATTTTGATAAGTATATTGCAGACATGCATGTAAGAATCTGTCCTTGTCTTTAGGAATTACATGTGAAGTAGTTAGCAGTGAATCAGGGGACATTTTTCCAAAGTATTTTCAAACAGTCAGGGAAAAATCTCTCTCTCTCTCTGCCTCTCATTTCAAATGGATCAATATGCAATTAATTGGTGAACCTATTAAAGGTAAAAGGAAAAGAGAAGTGTCTTATACTAGTCTTGCAACCTTTCTTTAAGCTTAGACTCATATCGAAGTAAAAAGTTACCCAAAAGAGAGATGTGCTTTGGAAAAGTAACTGTAAGGTATGTATGTAACCACGATGGCTTGCTCTAACAAGCAAGAGCAGATACTGTCTGCCATTTATTTTTAGTCAGTGCACATTCATTATGCTCATTTACCTTAGTGGCAGGAAGCCTAGAGTGCCTTCCTGTGGCCTCCATGGGGCTTGCAGACAGAAGGGTGTCCCGTCTTCATTCCACACCCAAGTGGCAAGACCTGCCTCTGCTTGGATCACAGCTGCCATTCCTGTGTTGCCACATGGTGTCACTGTTGTGGATAGCGCTCACTCCTGTGCAGTGCCAACCCGGCCCATTGCAAAAGCTGGCTTGGCTTTGGGTGGAAGCTAATGTGTTGGCGCGATGTGTGCTGCATATCGGAGGAAGGATTGATGTCCTTAGGGGGAGGAGTGACCAAGACTCATGACTTGACTGGTTCTGGCTTTGATGGAGGAGTAGGCTTGGTCAGGAAGGGAGAACAAGGTAGTGGCTGCAGGCTGGAGTCCCTGCTGCGTGTAGGGGTGGATGTGGAATGAGCTGGCACATGACAGTCAGGAACAGAGCATTCTTACAGAGCGGATGGGGGCTGCCTTTTGGGGTCTTTGATAGTTTGGGTTCCTGGGGCTGTTTACCTTTTTCAAGATGAGCCTGCGTGGAGACTCAGTGCTGTGCAAAGGATTCAAGACTTTGCAGCTAGTAGACATCTGCCAAAAATGGTCACCATCCTTTGTTCCCTTCCCCCCTCATGCTCTTGGCTATAAGACTCAGATCCACTCATGTCCTCTCCTCAGAATCTGAGCTGAGCGTGTGGTTTGCTTTGGCCGATGAAAGGAGGCAGAAGGGCTGCTTTTGCTCTGCCTCTTGGAACTTTGTCCAGTGGCAGGTAACCAAGCCTGTCCCAGCCTGCCGGAGGATCAGCAACTGCCCCAGCAGAGGGGAGCGCTGGTCATCAGTGAGTGACTTCTGCAGTCAAGCAGCCAATGCAGGCTGTGAGCGCCCTGATGGTGGGGCGGTGGGAGGGAACACAAGGCTGTCATTCTAAACCCCATGACAGGCTCCTCCCACCCCCACAAAAGGTGTCCACCTCCTAATCCCCAGAGCCTGTGAGAGTGCTTCCTACTTGAAGGGTAGTGTTTCAGTTACAGGTCTCGAGATGGAGAGTATCTGGGATTACAGGTGGGCCTGGTATGGTCACAAGGGTCCCTACGGGAGGGAAGTGGGAAGGTCAGAGAGCAGACGAGATGTGACAACAGAAACAGAGGTTGGAGAGACACAGCCACAGTCTACCAGAGGTTGGACAGGCAGGTGGGGAAGCTGTGGCTTCTGGGATTGGCTAACAAAGAGACTATCCTGGCACCTACTCTGCCCTCCTCCTCCCATCGCCATCATTCCTGGGAGGCCTCGACCAGGTCTCGGGAGCCTCTTGCAGAGAGGCTCCCCTTCACCTCATCGTGTGGAGGGAGCTGGAGCCTCCACCCACAGCCTCTTGAGTAGCTTGGAGGTTGATGCTCTGGCAGCCCAGGCCCACAGCCTGTTGGCACCCCTGTCATGGATGCCCAGAAACCACAGGAGATATGTGTGTTGGTTCAGTCTTCTCAGTGTGGGGGTGATGTGTTACACAGCCCTAAGTAATTAAATAGTTGGGCTCACATTCACTGTGGTTTGTAGACCAGACTCTGTAACGTTAGATGTTAACTTGTTGAACATTGATACATTACAACAGTCTCTGCTGGCAGAGCAAATGACCTCAAAGATGGCAGGTCTGTTGTCCCATAGGACATCTACCTGTCTTGCATCTAATTTGATCATCTCATCCTGTCATTCCCTTAGGCACTGACTGTCAGGTTTTCAGACCCGTTAAACCAGTGTTATTATCCTGGTTTCCTCACTCATGATCTAAATAAATGTTTGATGTCAAAGTACATGAGTGAAAATCATACTTCAACCTCTTAGGGTTATCCTCCACCATCAGCACTGCCATGCCTCTGCCCTCCGCCATGCCGTGCCTGCATACAAACCCCTTCCCTGTCACGGTGGATCCACCCCGTTCCTCTCTGGGGAGGCTGCCCCTTACCCGGGAAGAAGCCATCCCTCCTTCCCATGTTCCCATAGCACTTGCCTCAGAATGCGACTAGAGAATTCATCAGATGACATGAATTGTGTCTGGGCTTAAGCCAGCATTCCATAGCCCTCCAGGTCTTTCTCAGGATGAGAGGGCAGACTGGGGTGAGGCAAGGGGGCATGTCCTCAGAAGAGACCTGTTGGAATAAGGGAGTCACTTTCCAGGAGCTGTCCATGCAGGAGCCAATGCAGAAAGAGAAGGCTCCACTTGGGAGGAAGGCATAGCTAGAGAACCTGAGCCCAGACCACTGGCCCAGCAGAAGAGAGAGGGGAGAATGCACCAGAAACAGAGCCGCAGGGAGGCTGGTGGGAAGAGAGGCAGAGGTCAGAGAGAGGATGCCGGTTGGGAGGCATGCTGAAGCGCCTTGAAGGGAGAGCCCTGGCTGCTGGGAGGCCCCTGCCTGGGGCGGTCAGGGCAGCTTCTCAAAGGACAGGCTCTGCTAGGGCACTCGCAAGGCCCATGAGGGCAGAGAGGAGGTTTTGTTAATCCTCAAATCCACATCCTTGGTCCTAGAGCACAACATGCACGTGCTTGGGGATTAACAACCTGCTGTAGGTGAATGCCTCCAAGATGGTCACTCAGAAATGCCTCGTCAACCACTTTCCTCCAAGTGTCTGGTAAGACATCACTTTTTGGTGCCTCTAAACACACACCCTTTTCATCCATATTAGTTCTGTCCCCTTTCTCTTTCTTGTCCCAAAGCTTCCACAAGGCTGCAAGAACATGTATATATCAAGGGACAGGCTCAAAGGACAGGCTCTGTTGCATAACAAGTGTCCCCAAGCTTCATCGCTATCTACGTTTCTTGTTGCTGCTCTAACAAATTGCCACACATCTGATGGCTTAAAACACTACAGACTTTTCTCTTATAGCTCTGTAAGTCAAAAATCCAAAACGAGTCCCCTTGGGCTAACATCCAATCTGCAGGGCCGGTTCTTCCGGGAGGCTCCAGGGTAAAATTGATTCCTTGCCTCTTGCAGCTGCCAGTGGCCCGCCTGAGGGCAAGATTATCAAGGAGTTTGAGAACATTTCTTAAACCGCCCCCCCCCAGAAGATCCGGCCACCCTCAGGCCGGTCTGCTAGACCATGCTCTGGTTGCTCTCAGAGGGTCACACAGTCATCATTTGATTCATCTCCATGATGTGGGTAATTTTCAGAACAAGGGCACATTTGGTGGATGCAAGTTCATCTAGTGGGGCCAGGCAGGAAAAGAGAAAAGCCTGAGGGGGGGAGTGGGGCAGGGTGGGAATGTGCCACAGTCACGCCTTGTGGGACACCATTTTGTGGCTGACCCTGTGTGCGCCAGCCTGGATGGGGATTTTAGAAGGCTCCTGGCACTGTTGGGGATGGGTTGCTTGGGAGCCTGAATGGAAGGTCATGTGGAGAGCATGGCTGTGAAGCCTGCAGGAGGGTTGTTGGGGAAAGTGTGGGGTTCTGAAGGAGATAGTGGGGGTGGAATCTATGGACTGACTCATGTGTCTCTGATGAGCAGAGGAGGGGTGGGAGTGCAGAGGCAGGAGGCATCAGACAGAGCGAGGTGGTGATGGGGCCTCACGCTGCCCCCAGAGCTTCTTCATGTCTGTACAGAGGGTGAGGAGTCGGATCTGGGAGGGGACTGAGCAGGGTGTCTGGGGATGACTGCATGAACCCTGAGTGGTCCCGGTTACGAAGAGGTGGATGTCTCGGGCTCAGAGCTTTAGGGTCTGCCCCATCCCTCCTCCCTTCAGGACTTTCTGAGGTGAAAGGGTCACAGAACTCCTGGTGAAGGAGAGCAGCTCTGCCCAGCAGCTGGTGGCCAGCAATGGCCACACACTTGTCACTAGGCCAAAGACACAGAGTTGACAACACCCTGGGTGGTTGCAGGCTTTGGCTGGGCAGGAAGCTCTGGTTGCTGGACAAAGTGGAGATGCTTCCTGCAGGGGCAGACAACGGCTTCCACTGGCACATCTGGGGTTGGCGGTTCAGAGGTAGGACGTAGGTGGATCAGCAGTGTCATGCACCTGCCCCAGCTGATGGAAACCCTCTCTCCATCTTGGGGACACGCTCTTCCTGGAAATGCAGTGCGGATGACAGATGCCATCCCAGCATACTCTTCGGTTTTCCAAGGTCAGGAATTGCACACAACCTGCACAGGTCACACGGTGGGAGGCCATGTCCATCAGGCCTGGTGGCCTATGTCTATGTGGCCACCCTGAAAGCAGCCCCTGACATGGTGTTGGGGGCAGGTGGTGCCCCTGGGAGGTAACCCCAGAATGCAGGCAGGAATGGAGGAAGGTGAGATGGGTGAGGGACAGCGGGCATGGGAGGGGATGCCCCTAGGGGGCCGGGAGCATCAGCCAGTGCTGCCCTGCCGTGGAGATGGGACAGGCATCTATTCACCCCAGTCATGCACCAGGGCACATGGTGTCTGCCTGAACCACACCAGCCTGGACCAGTGTGGTTGGGGCCCTGAATTCTTACTCCATGTTACTTTGCTTTTTTCTCCCTGCCACGTGTGGCAGATTAAGCGTGTGCCTGCCTAAGCGTGTGGCTGTCTAATCATGGGGCACTCTAAGCATGGGGCAGCCTAAGTATGGGGTGGCCTAAACGTGGGGCTATCTAAACATGTCATGTCTTCGAGTTAGGCTGTGTGTCCTTAGTTTCCTCTCTGGCTCTCCTGCCATCCCAGCACGTCCTCGTCAATTTTCTGGGCGATCAAAGCTACCATGAGGAACGTCTGCACCTTGGATGCCAGCCAGCTTCATCATCAGAGTGTGTGTGTGTGTGTGTGTGTGTGTCCCTGCAGGCACCCATGTGATGTCTACGCTGGCAGGGGAGTGTGTGAGGGAGACAGAGGTGAGAAGAAGGAGTAGGAGCTGCCTTCCCCCTGAGACCCCAGAGCAACAGGACTCCCAGATTTGACGACGACACCTGGCCCTCCTCACCCAGCTGCAGGGGTTTGCTGGCCCTGGCTGATGTCTCAGGAGTTAACCTGAGGGTGTGAGGTTTCTATGCGGCCCTCTTGTCAAAAAGAACCCTCAGATGTGTCGGACAGAGCAGGAGCTGGTGGGACCATGGAGAGCAGGGTGGGCGTGGAGGAGGTGCTGGGTGGGGCCACACAGCCAAGAGTCCAGCATTGCAGTGCAGGTCCCACTGAGATTCCCAAAAACCTAAACACTCGCCCCAACATACTAATGCATTATTTATGCATGTGTGTACACAAACACACACATGTCCTATGTGCATAGCACTGACATAGTGTGTTATCTGGTTAATGGAACATACATCAGGATAAAGAGGATATCAATAAAGCAAAGATGAAACAGCAATAGTGAAAATACTTTCTATTTTGGACACAGTCTTTAAAAAATTAGTGTTAGGAGTATTACTAACAGGGCCAGACATGCTCCGCTGGCTTCACGACTCAAGGTTTACAATTTCTGATGCAGCGACTCTGCTTCTCAGTTTGGGACACGTTGGGATTTTGTTCTTAGGGTTGCTCTGACTGGGGAGGGGCCCCCTCGACCCAAGAGGCTCCAGCGAGTGCGGGCTGGGCCAGCTGCCTAAATTCCCCTCACCAGTCATGCAAGGGCTTGTGCGGAAACGTGATTCAGAGTCCCACCTATTTTTGAGGTCAGTTTTTCTTACAAGGCACTTACATTTTTATATATTTTAGACCAATAGCTTCAAAGTCCACCAAGTCACTTTGGAAAGTTACTGGACAGGTGAGAAAATTCTGTTTCCCAGTTTTTCCAGGGTACAGATATGAGGAGGTTTTTAAATAAATATTTTTTTTGGTTGCGAAATCTCACGGCGAGGGAGGGGAAGTCCCATGTGTCATTTTTCGAACTCTCTGTGGAGAGTTTCTCCCTTCCCTCCCCCAACCCCTTGGCCCCCATACCCCTACCTCAGCCCCAGTCTCTCCCCTGGCCCCACTCCCTTCCCCAGCTCCTCCCTCAGCCCCATCCTCTCCCCCAACTCCAGCCTCTCCCCAGCCCCATGCCACTCCTCCCGCCCCAGCCCCTAGCCCCAGTCCCCCCTCCCTGCCCTTCACACTTCCACTTGGTGGGAGGGCCTCCAACCCAGATGGGACCATCCGGCTACTGCAGTAGTTATTGCCCATGGCCTGCTAGAGCTGCCGTGTGTCCTCCACTGGAGGCTGGAGGCAGAGACGTGGGGGCTGCAAGGCAAAGCCCCTCGGGCTCCAGATCAGCACAGATGATTAACAGGGCCTTACTTCCTCTAGGCAGCTGTCAGGCCAGCACAGGACACCCTTCATGAAGCTGTCTCTGGCCTGAGTGGCCTCACGTACTGAACACGAGGCTCAGGAGGTATCGGCGCCTCCAGGGACATCTCCTTGTGGATGACGAATCCCAACCTGTGGACAGCCTGTGACCTTCAAGTTTGTGTCTACGCGGCCAGCTGGGACTTCCTGCTTTCAAGTTTCTTTAAAAACAAACAAGTGGAGGCTGTTTCGGATTGTGAGTAAAAAGCACCACACGGATCATGTGTCCTCCCACACACACACACTCCTGAGGAAGGGGAGGAGGATGACGAACCTGGATTCTGCTGGGTGGGAGTCTCTGGACAGTGGACTGGCCTCATCCTTGCAGGTTATTTTTCTTAGAGATTAATTCTGTCACCCAAATGCGAGTCTCAGGCTGGCATTCATTGGATGCCCACTGCTTTTTTTTTTTTGAGTCGAGGTCTCACTCTGTTGCCCAGGCTGGAGTACAGTGGCACAATCATGACTCATTGCAGCCTCAACCTCTGGGCTCAGGTGATCCTTTTACCTCAGCCTACCAAGTAGCTGGGACTACAGACACATACCACCATGCCTGGCTAATTTTCCTATATTTTTTTTTGGTAGAGATGAGGTCTCAATATGTTACCAAAGTGGGTCTCACACTCCTGGACTCAAGTAATCCTCTCACCTTGGCCTCCCATAGTGCTGGGATTACAGGCATGAGCCGGCGTGCCTGGCCCCCATTGTTGAAAAAACATTCTCTGCCTTTGTCTTCCTTTTCTACACAGAGTTGGCATTCACTGCTGGTGAACCTTGGTGTCAGACTCGGAGTCTAGGCCCGCTGGAGCTGAAGTGGGAGGAAAGGGAGACACCCTTTGGTTCTCATGCCAGGCAAGGGACGAAAGTCTGGACTGCACTGAGCCATGCGGCCCCCATGTGGTTTCTACTGCACATTGGCTGAGCCCAAGAAAGGGAAGCCCTGAGATCAGCTAGAAATTGAGGTCTGCAGCAGGTTCATTCCTCCATTCTGTAGGTGAGAGAAACCAACTTCAGTTGAAATGGAAAAGGGGATTGTTGGAAAGAGCTGGGGTTTCTCCAGGAATTCAAGGAGGTGGCAGGTGGGCAGGTTTGAGTTCTCTCTTCTGGGCAGAGGTCAGCGATAGGACTGGCTCGACTCCCAGTGTGGAATCCCCCTCCAGATTACCAGAGGCAGGCCCTGGTGCTCCGGACGAGGCGGCCCAGCCCGTCCTGGGCAGTGACTTGGTCATACCGTCCACCTTGAGCGATTAGTGTGTTCTCCAAGTCATCCTTTCAGCCCCTGGCTGGATGGCAGTCTTGGCTTTACTTAGGTATCGCTAAAGCACAAGCCTCCCTCCTTCCTTCATTGCTTTGGAGAAACGTGTATTTATTTCATTTAACACCAGGTTATAATCTACTCTGTGTCTGGCCCCGGACCAAGGACTTTCCATGTGCAATTTAATGTGCATGAAACCCTGGGGGGTCATGCTGTGCGCTATCAATTCTTACTGCCGCTTTACAAGGAGATGGGCACAGAGAATTCTGCTGAGGAGAGAGGACTTGGTTAGGCTTCCCGCTTGCTTTCTACTCAGGGGCATCTTGGTCTGGGATCACAGCAAAGCTCACCCTACACCCCTACACACTCCAGCACTAAGCCTGGGGCAACGGGGGCCGCAGCCCTCAGTGCACGAGGCTGCCTGGCCTGCCCTGCCACTGGGGCCCCTGGAGAAGGAGGGCCGGGTAAGCACTAAGCTGACAGAAAATGAAATGGTTGTTTGCGGTGTGCCAGCACATGCATAGAGTCCAGATGAATGACCCTCCCCATTGGGTCTCATGCCACGCTTGGCATGATCACATCTCATCACAGCTTTCCAAGTCACTGAAACTACAGGTGCCACCACCCCCAGCAAATTTTTTGTGGAGACAAGATCTCACTATGTTGCCCAGGCTGGTCTCCACCTCTTGGCATCAAGCAATCCTTCTGCCTCGGCCTCCTGAAGTGCTAGGATTACA
>CAUYQG010102991.1:0-17110 GCA_963574415.1 Tarsius wallacei
CCGGGCGTGGTAGCGCGCGCCTGTAGTTCCAGCTCCTTGGAAGGCTGAGGCGGAAGGATCGCCGGAGCCCAGCAGGTCGAGGCTGCGGTGGCCGGGAGCGGCCACTGCACTCCAGTCTGGGCGACAGAGTGAGACTCCAACTTAAAAAAAAAAAAAAGAAATGCAAGGTTAACCACAGGTCTGTAACCTGTTTTCTCCCTTCTCAGTGACACTTCGAAAATAAACAAATAGCCTGCTCAAATATCTCTGTATGCAAAGCCTTCTGGGAAATGTACTTACCAGGGGAAAGATAAGGGCGATTTTATACTTTTAAAACACTTTTGTCAGGACATATCTGGTCTGTCTGTGCTGTAAAGGAGCATAGAGTTTTTGCACGTAGGTGGCATGACTCACTAAACAATGTCTCTTTAGTTATATATTTAATGGGATATGAAAAAAGAGATCCTTCAAAATGGAATGAACTCCCCCCTTCAAACTATGATCATGTATTGCTTGAATACCACATACAAAATGTGTGCCAGAACATTTCCTGATGTGGGATAGAAATTATATTTGGAAGATTATCCTGACAATGGCAAATTGCTTTAGGGAAAAATGCTTGGCCTGTGTGTACTATTGTTTCTGCCTTTGAATCACTAGTAAACCTGATTATGTGTAAAATGGATCATTTGTGTTAAGGAAGATTTGACAATTTGATCCTTTTTATTATTTACCAACCAACATTCTCTTTCTTCTCCCTAAATACAATCATAAATCTTATTTTGTGTGCATGTATTTTTCTCTTTATTTTGTGGATTCTGTTCTAATTTATTGGCTATTTATTTTTATTTTTTATTTTTTGAATTGGAGTCTCACTCCGTCACCCAGGCTAGAGTGCAGTGGCATACTCACAGCCACCGCAGCGTCCACCTGCTGAGCTACGGCCATCCTTCCGCCTCAGCCTTACAAGTAGCCAGAACTACAGGTGCATGCTACCATGCCTGGCTATTTTTTTGATTTATCGTAGAGATGAGGTCTCATCAAGTTGTCCAGGCTGTTCTCAAACCCGTGGGCTCAGTCAATCTCCTCATCTTGTCCTCCCAAAGTGCTGGGATTACAGGCTTGAGCCACCAAACCTGGCCCTTTATATTGTTTTTCTATTGGTGAACACGCAGGTTTCGCTTCCCACCTTCCCTGGTACCTCTTTAACCTGAACGTAAGTGTATAGTAGATGCTCAAATATCACACAGGAAAGTAATTAAATTTGAGATGGTTAATGAGCTTCCCTCTGAAAATCTCTTTCAGAATAGAATGAAATGGCATATATTTGCGTGGGTCCATGACAGTCAGAAAGGTGAGAAGTTCGATCACTGAAGGAAAAGCTGTTCATGCTGATCAGCGTAGACTCTTCTTCATAATAGGATAAGATCAGCTCAGTGGTTAAACTAGGTTGTTTGATTTCTCCTCCCAATCAATAACTTTGCTGTGGGTAAGAAAATGGAGGAATCGTTGGTCAGAATTTGCACAAAGAAAATCCAGGGAAACTAAAAATCAGAGTGAGTTGACAGAGGAAGCAAATGAACAAACAGTAACTAGAAGAGCCTACCTGGTGCTATTAAGTATAGGTAAACAGTTCTACATCTTTTAACATTCTTTGAGAATATAATGTCATTATTTGAAGTTAAAATTCAAAATTGTAATCCTGTGCAATAAAGCAAAGTTCAAAGTTTTCCTAATAAGTATGAAGAGAAAGGTTTTACAAAACTCAACTAAAAAACAGCAACAGCAACCACAACAAAAACCACAGGATTTTAGGGGGAACAAAAACTATTTAAAGCACAATTACTTCATCAATTACTACACTCCATGGCAAATCTTTATTTGCATGATCTTCTTTCCTACATTGTCAGCCTTTTTTTTTTTTTTGAGTTGGAGTCTCACTTGGTCGCCCAGGCTGGAGTGTAGTGGCACGCTCATGGTTATCCCAAGCATCGACCAGCTGGGCTCTGGCGATCCCTCTGCCTCAGCCTTCCAAGTAGTCAGCACTACAGGGCTGGTCTAGAACCCTTGGGCTCAGGCAATCCACTCTCCTCGGCCTCCCAAAGTGCTGGGATTACAGGCTGAGACACCAAGCCTGGCCCATTGTCAGCCTTTTTTGAGCAAAATCTTTCAGCTACTATTTCTCTGGATAGCAGGCAACTCCTTGCTCACTCCTTGAGCATCCAAAAATATTTTAAAATAAGTAGACGAATGCAGGATATTTAATTTGTGTGGTCCAGTTAATTTTATAATAATGTCTGATAAATGCCATCATTACAAAACTATGTAGCATATTTAAGTTAGAAACAGGAAAATGTAAGTTGGTAAGGTTTAGATCACTGTTTCCAAAAGCTTAGTCTATGAGTTACTTGGTGTTAATTGTGAAAAGGATTTTGTGTACAAGGGATTTTTTGATTAAAAAAATTTAAATCTATATTATTACTGCAACATTTTTAGAACTTGTAACATGCTAATATATATTGAAAATGATGGGAGAATGAAATATTAATTAATTCACAACCGTATTTATTATAGGAAATCTCTACAAGTCAAGACACAATTTAGAAATCCAGTTCAGAAACATTGGTTGTATATATATAAAATTTTATTTTAATAGTTCCTTTTCTGAACTTCGTCAGAATTAGTATTTCTTGGCAATTACAATAGTGATTTGAAAGGGTGGTATTTCCTACAGTGGGTAAGAGGCCATGCTGGACTCTAACATTTTATTATGGCATTAGAAAGGTATTAAATTATAAACCAAATTAAATGATGGCCATAAACACAATTTGTTTTCAAAAATCTTCTTTTGGATCTCCAAGGGACTATTGACTACTATGTAATTATCAGTAACCCCCCAAATTATGGAATTTTACATTTTTAAGGACAAAACTTGTTACTAACTTAATCTGGGAGGTTACTTTCAAAGTATCATTGATTATTTTAGATAATTTTTCTCTCTTTTCATAAAACTAGGGCTTTGACTTTTTTCAATTTCTACTATTTATTCTAATCTATAGAACATAGCTTTTGATATTGAGTATCAGTGATTTCACTTTTTTTTAAAAATCAGAAAAGGGGAATCATATGTAAGTATTTTTTGTGAAATTCAAATAAATAGGTGACTCAAGAGAATAAGAAATTTGTAGAGTAGAACTAGAGGCAAATTAATAATAATTTTCTTATTTCATACAATTTTCTTGTGCTTACTCTTCCTTCTGCTTCAAGCCAAATTTAAATGGACACTATATTTTTAATGTGACCTAGTATAATATATTCTAGTTTCTTAGAGTGTAATGAAAATGGTGAAAATTTTACAATGAAAAGTTGTATCTTACAGGAGATGCTGCTAAGCTTTGGAAATGAAGAAAAGCTTTAGACATTGTCAATTTTTATAATTCTCTTGTTCTCTATTTACTACAATAACATATATTGAGAACTAGGATTACAGGAACCATCTAAAAGATAAAATGAAACAAATCTCCACAATGTGAACACATAGTTTATATTATACAGCAAATTGATGGATCTACAAAACAAAAGTTTAAAAATATGTACTAGAAAAAAGGTAGTTATTAATTTTAAAAATTAGCATAGAAATCTCTACTCTCGTCTCAAATTATCTTTCATTTTGAATACATTCTACAAGTAATAGGATATGTATATGTGCCTGTGTATAAATGCTTCTCTCAATAACACATAATTAGTATACTGTACTCCAAAACATGATTCAGCACCTGGCATTGAGTTTAGCAGATAACAGATGTTTAATAAATAGATGAAAAACCCTTGCTGCTTTGTTGACTTTATGTCGGGAGCTGTCCTCCAGAAACTTAAAATCTGGTTAGCAATTTGAGACACTAATGAACAAAAATCAATACAAATATTAAATAATGCAGCAAATTCTAAAATATTACATTACCTTTTTTAAAAAAAAGGATCATCATTTAATAAAAAATAGTGAAAAAGTTCATTCAGAAGGTAATACTGGGACAGCATCAACAAAAGAATCGTGACCAAAAAATAAAAAATGAAACAATGTTAAGGCTCTTACTAGTTCTTCTGTATATCAGATTTGTTTATAACTGCATAGGCTTATCATGAACATTTTAGCCTACAAACCCTAGCAAAACTGGTTTATACCATCAAATTTATAATCTCTGATTGACTAAGTCAGTTTCCACTATTTGTAAATTAAATCTTTATTGATACAAATTATATCTAACATATAGAACAAGGTTTGTGTTGGCCAGGATGTCCTTCCAAAAGAATGGTTATTCTAGGAAGTTTAATACAATTAGAAACCAACTTGGAAAGCCATGGAAAAGGACAGATGCTTTTAGAAATAAGCTTGTGCTTGCCGAATGAACATTCTTATGAGGTTGTCTGAGTTTTCTGGGTCCTCTGAAACCGGCTTTGTTTCAAATCTCCAAGTTATTCTTTCTTTCTGTTGATTGTTCCGCTGGGTCCACTTTTCGTTTCAGGAGAAGATCCTCTACTAGGCACTAATCTTTCTTTTAACATTCTTTCAGTTCCAGAAACTATCTCTGTGGGAAAAAATATACTCAAGGGAGATAGTTCTTGGATTAGTAACTTGCAGATGGAGCATGAGAAAGGAAGTAGGAAGAAGCAATAAAGTTAAGAGAACAAACAGTTTTTTAAGTGCTTGATTGGAATCAGCAATACATTTACCAGATACTTCTCTTTTTATCGATGTATTTGTCAGAAGCTGTTCAGAAACATAAGGATTAAAGTTGCAGTAAATACATCTCAAAATTTCAAATTGATGATTAAAAAACTTTTTACAATTTCCATCTTATGAAATGAATTTTTAGCTGATAACATGCTAATAACATCAGTGATTCTTAACCTTTTTACATAATCATATCAATACTTTATGTTAATAAGATTTTACAGTTTTTAAAGCGCATTACAATAAATGCTTCATTTGATGTTTACAGGATTCTCTTATAACTAATAACTTTATAGATAAAATTTCTGCATCACAGAGAGATTGTCACAAAACCTAGAGGATTTTATAACTGGGCCTATTAATTAAATAATACAGCAAATTCTGAATATTGTGATTTTTAATCTATTGTCCTATAGAACGTAAGTCAACTAATGTTATTAGTCGATTTATTATGATATAATTAAGAGATGGTAGACACTAACGCTGATACCAGACATCACTTCAGCCCCTGTAATGAGTTTACCTGACACCCCTTAGACTATTTCTACTCTCTGACTTCCAAGGTTCTCCATAAAATCTCACCCACAATCCTACCCCATTGTATGGGGAACATTTTCATGAGTAAACTTAGCCTACAGTTAACATTTTACTTGTTGGTACGGAGACAGTTTAAGAGATAGGCAAAAAGAAATCCTGGTCAATTCGCAGAGTTCTTGTTGATTCTAAGTGGCCAATAAGGTAAAACACTAGACTGGTTGATTCTTTTACAATTGGATTTTGAATTTTGGGGTTTCAGTGAACAGACCTCACCCCACCTCTGAGTAAACCCTAAATTACATAAGGCAATCAGTCTATTTTATTATCTAATACTCTGGGGCCTAAGTCAGACCTAGTGCAATATGTAATTTATTTTCTAACTTTGGAGTGAGCTATTGTTGAAGTAGATGCTTTACTCTTTTCTGTAGAACTTGAATTTAGAAACATGTCATCATAGAAGAATCTCTCATCTATATGAGAATTTTTTTTTTTTGAGTCTGAGTCTCATTCTGTAGACTAGGCTCGAGTACAGTGGCATGATCATAGTCACCACAGCATTGACCTTCTGGGTTCAGACAACCTATTGCCTCTGCCTCCCAAAATGCTGAGATTACAGGCGTGAGCCACCATGCCCAGCCAATAATTTTCTTTATTTTTTAAAACATTTTAACTAAAAGCCTTTTAATTGATACAGCAAAAACATTTAATTGGCTTCTCTTAAAGTCACAGCAAGCCCCTAAATCTTGGCAGAACAGAAGCTTCCATCATCTCTTAATATGTCCTTAATTATATTACAATGAATCAACCAGCAATCATTATTCACATCACTTTATTTTTACCTTACTAACAACAAAAAAGAGGACAGCTAATGCGTTTAAGTTTTCATCTTTTATTTTAAGAAAATAATGATTGATGAAGTGGTGCTTCTCAAAAAAGAAACGTTCATATTTTGATTCGACTATATCTTTTTTAACTATATATTTTATCAATATTCTCTAATCATTATGCAATGCATTTCCACTAAATTGTTTTTTTTTTTCTTTAGTTGGTGTCATCTGTTAGTCAGAGAAAGTTTGGTATTTTTGTTTGAAGAAAATGTAAAAGCATTGTATTTACCTGACATTTGTTAGTTCTAAACCCTATTCTCTAACAGTTAGCTCTGAAAAATTTACAGTGAATGTATCACATCTAGATTAGATATTCTTTTATCTAATTGCATCACAATAATTATTTTCTAATGCTTTAGGATTTTTTATTAGAGTAAGCATTAGGATAAAGAAGGTTATTTGAGGATATATAATTGAATATTCAGACATAGGCAGCATAACACAGGTAAAAAAATATACTGTTTTTGGTGTCTGAAAACTATGTATGAAAAAGAAACTTGGATGTCAACTCCACTGGAATAATAGTCGGTTCATTCTCTCCTTTAACTGTCTTCTTAGCTGTTAGGAAATTTCCCTGAAGGATTCTGCTGCTTTGACATTACCTTAACTCTAAGTAGACCTTAATAGACATATTCTCTATTTTGTAATCTGGGCAAGAAAGGCATAAAATTGAAATATCAGAGGAGATTATTGTTGAGCAGTTGGATGAAGGAATAGGAAACCAGGAATGTATGCAGGAATTGGAGCTGGAGAGATGAGATGGAACTAGTCCAGGAGCGTTCAGAGCAGGCGGTGTGGAGACAGATTACAGTTGGCCTGTGTGATGCTGCTGAATTACTGAAACCTCAGTCAGCAACACAAGAAGTGATCCACAGTGGCATGATTATGCTCATAGTAACCTAAAATGTTTTGCTACTTTAAAGGAGATACAATTTTGGTATACTATGCAATTCTAGACTCACAGGACTGTGTGTGTGTGTGTGTTTATGTGCGCACTTGTACACTTGTGTATCTTCCTGTTGCATAAAGAGTTATGTTTTCTTCTTCATTTTATCTACAGGTATACAGGATTCATTTTTTGTATTTATCTTCTATAAAACATTTACTTAAAATAATCTATGAATATAATGAAATGTACTTGAAATTTTTTCTGACCTGTGAATATAATTCTATTAACTTAAAGAAACATATTATTCATATTTAGGCAGTTTTAAATTTCATAATAATATAAATAATGCCTTAACGATAGCTTGATAATACAAAGGGGTCTTCAAAACATTAATGGACGATGAATATTGTGAAAAAACGATGCATGGATTTCAATAATTTTTTGTACCAAAATAAACTCATACTATCTTTTTATAACATGTCTGAGAAGAATCTAGTTTGAGGCACTAAGGATAAGATATCAGTTTGAAAAGAGCCCTATCAGAGCAACATGACCTCTGCTAAAATTGAAGAAAAAACCACCAAATTTACAGTGAAGTTAAGATAAAAGAATGATGAAATCACTGACGCTATCCTAAACATTTATGGGCATAATGCCCCCAAGAAGTCAGCAATTTACAAATAGATAACTTGTTTTAAGAAGAGACAAGACAATGAAGATGAAGCCTGAAGTGGCAAGCTAGCCACATCCATTTGTGAGAAAAAAATTAATTTTGTTCATACCCTAATTGAAAAGAATCAACAATTAACAGCAGAAAAAAATAGCCAACATCATAGATCTCTCAATTGGTTCAGTTTACACAATTATGACTGAAAAAGATGAATAGACTGTTCACTTGATAGATGCCAAAACTGTTAGGACTAGATCAGCTACAGACAAGAATAGAGCTTTCAATGGAAATTCTAAACAGGTGGGAGAAAGACTCTAAAGCATTTATTTAAAGAAGAACAGGACATAAAATGTAGCTTTATCAGCACAATTCTGAAGACAAAGCACAATCAAAGTAATGGGTATTAAGAGGTAGAAATTGTAGAGTCAAAGTAAAAGTGAACCAGTCAAGAGCAAAGGACATGGAGATTTTTTTTTTTTAAGGAATGTTCAAAGCATTTTGCTTGTTAACTTTCTGGAAGGCCAGAGTGATAACATCTGCTTATGAAAGTATTCTGAGAAAGTTAGCTGAAGTTTTAGCCAAAAAAATGCCCAGATAATCTTCACCAGAGGGTCCTTCTTCACCATTACAATCCTCCTGCTCATTTCTTTCATCAAATAAGCACAATTTTTCTAGAGTTTCAAGGGAAAATCATTAGGTATCAACTTCATAGTCCTGATTTGGCTCCTTCTGACTTTTTTGTTTTCTAATCTTAAAAGAAATTTATGAGGACCCTTTTTTTCAGTTAATAATGTTAAAAAAAAAAAATCTCCATTGATATGGTTAAACTCCCAGGTTCCTCAATTCTTTAGGGGTGGACTAAATGACTGGAATCATCATTTACAAAAGTGTCTTGAACTCAATGGAGCTTATGTTGAAAATACAGTTTAAACTTTTATATTTGTATTTTAATTTAATTTTTTCTATGATGTGTAGAACTCTCATATTTAAATGCATATATTCTTTTTGGTACAGTCCTTCTTAGTTCCTCAGAATAAATTCTTGAAAGTGATGCCTTAAAGATGTTAAAAGTATAATCATTTTTATAGTCCTTGATATAAATTGTCAAATGACCTCCAAAGGATATCTACTCCTAAGATCCGCTTAGAAAAGTATCTGTTTTACATTGAGTTTTAGCTAACAAATATTTGAAACATGATAGATAAAAATATATCTTTTTTCTTCATTTACTTGATTGGGTCACCTCCTGCTTCCTCTCTCAGATACTTTCTTAAGTTATACTTATCTTTCTCTCTCCCAGTTCAGGTGACTCTTCTTCATTGGGGTTGGGTAGCATTATCTTTCATTGTTCTCTTTTCATTTTAATATATAGCAGTAACTCTGTACCTTGCTAGCCTCAGATCCATTTTGGATGTAAAAACAAAAGAGAATAATGAACAATATTGACTTTTTTGCCTTTTCCATTTCCACTGTAATAATCATGGAAATAATCTGTCTCTGGAAAAAAGGAAGTCTCCAAGGAGGAAATGAATAAAAGAGAATCACAATAAGTTATATTTCTGGTTATCTCATTACAGCTTTATTTATTATGTATGCATCTTCTTTTATGAAGGCTCTCTTTATCACGCTTGTCTTTTTTTTTATTATTATTGTAGAGAACTAACCCAGTTTTAAAGAGTTATTATTAGATTTTGACTTGGATTCCTCCTTTTTTTTTTCCTTGGTCAAATCACTACTTACCAAAGAGAAGAAATTTTCACAATAAGTTCAAAAGTTGCCATTGCTTAGGGCTTTTCCACACTCTTATTCATTATTATAGCTATCAGTCCAGACCAGATTATAAACATAATCCTTCTAGAGATTTTGACAGTATCATCCATTTTTTTCACAGATATTTCAAATACAAATGTAAAAAAACAAAATGTCATAGTAAGCACAATTCTTTTGGTCAGTACAGTAAAAAATTATTCTCTGAAATACTCTCAAGTTTTAAATTTCATCTTGCTTTGTAAATCTAACCTAAAATTATATAGAAATAGTAAATTCATTAGATTGTATTTGGCATTTAAAAATGTAAATGTTTCAAAGTTCCTTTAGAAGCATTTAGAAGGCATCTCAGATCCAAAGTTTATTTTCACTCTTAAGTGAAAGGTCATAGATTTCCTCATCTGAAACAGGCATAAGGAATAACTGATGTAGAAACCATTTATTTATCATCATTCATAAATGGATTAGCGCTATGGATTGCTAATCTTCTCACTAATGTTAAACAGGAATATAAAACCATGTAAGTGAAGTTCCTAAGGTAAAAATACAGTCTTAGCACACCAGAAAAAAAAAAAACATCAGAAAAAATAAAAAATAGGTTTGTATTAACTTTTTGAATTTGTGACTTTAGGTTATCTCCCAATCAATAGAAATGTTGACAAATAAAATAGCACAAAAGTGTCTTTATAGATAAAATTGATTATATTGGTTCTATTGTTTTAATAATTCAATAGTTTTCTGCACAAAGTTAGCAGAGTTCAAAATCAAGTGACAGCTTAATATGGGTATGAGGATAACTCTATTAAGTTGACTGTATTTTTTCACTTTGCATACACATTTACAGTAGGATTGACAAAACTTCTAGTTTTCTTAAGAATATGATAAGAGTTCCCACAAAGCATTCCAGGATAATTATAAAGGAAACAAGTAAAATGTGCAGTGTGGTTTTTGTTTTAGCTGATGTTTTCACTCTGTTCCTATGGTGCATTGCTTCAAAAGTTTATAGGAAAAAAGTCCGAGAGGCTTTTTTTTTTTTACTCTTTCGTCAGAATATAATCTGGTGAAGGAAAGGAACAGAATCTCATTTCATATTGTATTATTTGTTAATAGCATAGTTTTGAATATATAACAGTTCCTAAATAAATATATGTTGCTTTATTTTTTACAGTTCATTATTTTTGTCCATCAATTTAGGGAAAGAAGTCAGTTGAGTCTGATGAGATTAATATTTTAATTTGATCAAATATTTGTCTGACTAACTCATGCATACATAAATATCCAAAACGTTTTATTGTCATTTCAAGTAAAAAAAAAAAAAGTCATACGCATTTTATAAAACCCTTGATTACCGGTATTATAATTGATGTTTAATTCATTTGGGGCATAAGCATATGTATTTTATCTCTCTACAAAAAAATACTTTTTAGATTTGGTAGTTCTTATGACAGGTATTTTTAATATCCAAGAAGAGGTACTTGAATTCATTTTTTTAAACCAAAATTTGTCATCTGACTTCATTTGGACAAGTTTCCCACCATTTGTTCTGTTCTTTTACAGGTTCCAAGCCATGTGTCCTTTCCTGAGTAGCTGCAGTGGAATGATGTGTGATGAGGAAGAATGGAACTAAGATGACTCAGCAGTTACTTTATGGAAATCTGAAGAAGGAAAACTATGCACTAAACACACACTAAGAGAGCAATTTCCAGAGTATCAATACTGATTTCAGTACTGAGGAAGCTATTACAGTTGTATTGCACTTTCATTTGTTTTGAGCAACTCTGTCATTATGCTGACTGGGACCCAAGTCATGGGCTGCTAATGTAATAGTAATAATTCCTCACTTTGCAGGATGCAACGACTGCTATAATTAAAAATTATTTTCTATATTAAAAATTTAGTGCTAATAATGATGGACTTTTAAAGCATGGCAGTAAAAATTAATATAACAGAGTATAGATGTGGAATATTGTGATACATATGAGATGTGATATAAGCTAATGATTTAGGCTTTTAATTGCAATCTTATTTTTCACATTTCTCAAACATGTATTGAGCATATAATGACATATAACTCAAAACATGCAAAAATGAATATATCATAAAGATATGAAACTTCATTAAAGAAAATTTGATATAGTGCATTTTAGGTAATAAATTTTGGGATTCAGTGAAGGTATTGTCAAGAGAAATCTGAAAATCTAGAAAAGAATTGATATTTTACAATTAGATCTATTTTGTTTTGTTTTAATAGTATGATTGAGTCTGATTTGAATAATGAAAGTAGTGGAAACAAAAGTCTAGGAAAAAATCCAGGGAGAGTCTAGATAACAATGAGGAAAAATAGAACAACATGACACAACATGACACGTTAAACTTCGTAAGAGCAGAGAAGGAGATAAGGAGAGAAACCAAGCAAACCCTAGTATGAGAAACAAGGCCCTCAGTGTGACGTCCCAAGTTATTTTTCCAGCAGGATAAGCCTGTGCATCTCATCACAGTCATTTCAGACAATTTTTTTTTTAAGTTTTGCGTCACATGACATTGTTCATGTAATGATCTCAGCCAGCCCTGTCCCATACTCTTTCATTAGCTATCTAACTGCTTCTCAACTGGGAGGGCAACTTTTAAGATGAGCTTTTCTCTGGTCTCCTCAGACAAAATACATATATCTTACTATTGTCTTTTTGTGCCTATGTTTAAAAGTTCTGTATTTCTGTATGACATTTAAGTTAGATATGTTTGGTACCCTCCATAAAGTGTTAACCTCCATAAGACACAGATTTCAACAAAAAATTTTCTTCCCACAATGCCAAAAATAATGCAGTGCATGGATCAAAAAGTTGATTAAAATTGAAGACAATAAAAGGTAATTAACACAGGATGGTATAAGGGAACTTGAAAAGAAGAATGAGAATATTTATTTATGATACAATAGTAACACTCTAGAAAATAAAGTGAAAAACAAAAATTCATTGCAACAATGTGAATAAATTCCAAAAGCATAAGAATGAGCTAAAGACTAGATACCATGGCACACACAGTATGATCCCATTTAAATAAAGTAAAAGACGTCTCAAAAGTGATCTTTGAGGTTAGAATTCATGACATGGACACCTCTTGTGAGGCTGTGACTAAAATAAAACAGTATTGGGTGTTCCTTGGGGTGCATAGTTTAATTTTCTTGCACACTGGTCAAACAAAAGTGTTCAGCTTGGGAAATTCATTGAGCTGTAGATTTTGGTTCATGTGCTTTTCTGTATCCATGCTACACTCAGATTTAAAAAGTTCGCCAAGAAAGCATACTTTAGCCCAAAATCTGTATAAGGAAACATGCATGAAAGCAAGAATGAAAGTGCCAAGGCACAGGTCTGAGAAGCATCTTTGATGAAAATCTCAACAGGCATAGAAACAGTGAAGGATTTAGAACTGGGCGTGTGTGTGTGTGTGTGTGTGTGTGTGTGTGTGTGTTTTCTGGTGCATAAAAAGTTTTGGGATGTCGTACACTGATAGATTTCTCAGGCCATATAAGAGGCACCCTCCACCATATTTGGTGATCAATGCAATAGGCTGTCTTTGAACAACACAAAATAAAATAATCCAGGTGATGAGAATGCATCTGATTAATTTTTTACTATGATTTGAAATTAACTCAGTTTGTTAGAATTGTGTGGATAGCAATTAACAGTAAAATTAAAAAACAACAACAAAAGAAAAGCAAAAGAGTTTACCACCAAATATTGACTTTTGTGCCTAGATGTAGACTGGACTGTGCATAACATTTGTCACATTCAGTTCTTCAGACAAAATAGCATACCACATGGAAGTGGAACACAGTATTGAAGCTTGTCTTCAATATACTAGGAATTCAAGTTTATTTTCTCCAATTGTTGTTATTTTTTAATTTCTTATTCACAGTTTAAAATGAAACTGAATAGCATTGTGTATGTTTTCTAAATGACCAATATAATCTGTGTGTTAAAATCGCAACACTTGGCACAGAAAAGAGTAAGTCCAAGAACCTTCATTTGAATTTTCCCTCCATTCAGATAAAAACATTAGGTAAGCACTAAACTCACAACTCATTCCTGACTGCTTATGCTTGAAGTAAGATTGCAATTTTGAAGAAATGAATTTCTCTAGATAACTCTCCAATGCATAGTTACTATTTCTATTTTCCTGAAATGAAGGACTGCTATAGCGTAATGCATCTGGAAGTCATTCAAACAAAAGTTGGTAATTTCTGAGCATGGTGCTGATAATAAGATTTAGTTTGCTTTATGGATAAGTTTTTATATAATTGTCCAGGTATTTTAGATACATTTTCCAAAAACTGGCTATAAACATTAGCTTTTGCTAGCCAGGCTAATGTGTCATTTATAAAAGAGGTGCCCAGATATGCTCAGTGCCATGACATCTATAAATGCTATAAATGAGAAAAGAAGTGGCTTTTCATACACAAAAGACTCAGAGACAACTGTGGATTATTAAAGATGGTCTTATTTAAGTTTTATGTATATTGAAATGCTTATTTCTGGACACAGAGTGCTAGACTAATTATCTGAACTTCTGATGACCTTCCAAGAATTTCTCAATTTGTATGGGAACAACTAATAATTATTATTTTCTAATTCTAAAATTCTGAGACTTACTTGGCATACATCGTCACATATTTGGAGATAAAGAAACATTAGGAAAAGTAATTTTTCCAGTTAACTGGTAATAAAAAAAGACAAGCGTTGAAGGCATTTAAGAAATTTTCAATGTCTGGCATCTAATCCATGATATTTTTCTAAGGACTGGCAAACTCTTCTATAAAGGGCCAGATATTGAATATTTTTGGCTTTGCAAGCTCTGAAGTCTCCATCACAACTACTTATTTCTGCTGTAGTGACACAAATGTAGCCATAGGCAATACAAAAATGAATAAGCCTGCCTGTGTTCTAATAAAACTTTATTTACCAAAAGAGGTGCGGGCTAGATTTGATCCACAGGTAGTAGTTTTTGGCCCTAACCAATCAATAAGATATATAGTCATGTTTTATCTGTCCCATGGCTTAGCTGTTCTTCTCTGATACCTTTATAACTTTTTTTCCTCTGTCATCCAAATTTCCTTTTAAAAAAATTTCGCATGCAGCTTTGATTTCTTTTCTTTTTTTTTTGTTTTTTGAGTTGGAGTCTTACTTTGTCACTCAGGCTGGAGTGGCACACTCGTGGCCACCCCAGAATCAACCTGCTGGGCTCCGGAGATCCTTCTGCCTCAGTCTTCCAAGTAGCTGGAATTATAGGCGTGCGCTACCACACCCAGCTAATTTTCGATATATTGTAGAGATGATGTCTTGCCAAGTTGTCCAGGCTGGTCTCGAACCCGCGAGCTCAGGCAATCCACTCACCTCGGACTCCCAAAGTGCTGGGATTACAGGCTGAGCCATGGAGCCTGGCCTGCTTTGTTTCTAATGGGCATGTTACCTGTATAGCCACAGAGGTTCTCCCGCTGACAAAAATTCCACACTTGGATTAATATTCTTCTGCTGCTGTCGTGCAATTTTTAGTATTTTTAAATAAGATATTTAGCATTATCATTTTGTATTGAGCCTCACAAATGACATAGCTGGTCTTGATATGTATGAGTTCACGTGTAATTTGTTATGTGGTTTCCACCTTGAGGGTTCTTATGAAACTCTTCTCTAGAAAATCAGATCATCACCTGTATGGAACATCATATTCTTGTCCACTAGGCAAGCAATGAATGCCTTTCAGTTTCTGTGTACAGCATCACTATACTCTTCCCCAAATTAATGCCAATTAAGTGGTTCTCTGTTGTTTTAAAATCAGTAAATCTCTCTGAAGATGGAAATAAAAGGTACATGAGTGATAATATATAATTCAGGGTTCAGTTGGGAAAATTAAAGCCATTATAGGTATTTTTCTAACAGAGAGGATTTAATACAAAGAATTGGTTATACATGTGTTGAAAGTCTGAAAGCAAAAACTTGACACCCTGCCACCGCTAGGGCTTGGAGAACAAAGGACAAGATAGCAGACACTAGAACATGCATAGAAAATAATGTTATACCTCTGGTGCTGTGCCAGTAATGCTGACACAGAGAAGCATCAATCACGCTGGTGATTCCACCAGAAGGGACTCATGCTGGTACCTTTGAGGGGTGAATGGCAGGTGATAACAGGAATGCTGAAATGAGCTGGAGCTTGGAGCTATAACCAGGCTCTGCTACTGGAAGGAAGCAGCAAAACCAGACACAAACAAACAAACAAACCCTTTCTTCCTTGTCCTGACTTCCAAACTCTCTACAGGCATCCAGGTTAGAAATCATCAGAAAGTGAGTTGACAAGGAGTCTGGGAAACACAGTTTATAGATCTCAATCTCAGTGTCACAAAACAGAATGCGGAAGGTTAAGCTTGGGTTGAAAGAAAAACAATAAGTAAATAAAATAATAATAAAACAAAATAACCTAGTTGGTCAATTTAAAAACACAAGAAAATGTGTCTTTTTTTTTTCTTTTTTTTTTTAGTTGGAGTCTCACTCTGTCCAGACTGGAGTGCAGTGGCCGCTCCCGGCCACCGCAGCCTCGACTTGCTGGGCTCCGGCTATCCTTCCACCTCAGCCTTCCAAGTAGCTGGAACTACAGGCGCGTGCTACCACGCCCAGCTAATTTATTTATTTATTTATTTGTTGTAGAGATGAGGTCTCGCCAAGTTGCCCAGGCGGGCCTTAAACCCGCGGGCTCAGGCAATCCACTCACCTCAGCCTCCCAAGGCCCGGGATTACAGGCTGAGCCACCGAGCCCGGCGAAAATATGTCTTTCATGTCTCCTCTGTAATGTATGCATTACATAGTTAACAATGTCTTTATTGTAAATACGTTATTGCAAATTGTTTCCTTAGGATGCTTCATGATTTAGAATGGTGGCATTGAACTGAAAGCACGAGTCATATAAACTTTTTCTATGAGGAGCAAAAAGAAAATACAGCTCCCTTAATCCAGGGACTTTAGAATAGGATAGAAAGGATTAGTAACCATTTTATGCCAATATCTTCCTTTATAATTTCATTGATATAGACTCTCTTCAAATAAAAGCACACTACGTATAAAAATGTCTGTCTTTGTTTTTAATGGGCCAATTTATCCTCTGATGTTTATTGATGGACCTAATTCCAATAACTCTTAGATATGGAGGAAAAGATGACTTCTTTTTCAAAATTCTTCAACGGAGTTTTAGAGAGTTGTCAAGTAGCCGACCGTTAAGACTTGTACACCTGATCAGCTATTAGACTCTGTTGCAAGTTATGTGACAACTCTTTCTCAGAATCTGCTTTAGCTAGTGCAAAAAGCAAACAAACAAAATCTTTTTTTTTTTCAGTATTTTTTATTATCATATTGTGGGGTACAGTTAAGGATTAGATGTACAAATATGCTTCGTTCAGACACCCTTGGTGATAAAAGGTGTCTCCCCGTCCCCAGGCCGATATTGAGTATCATTAATCCCATCCCCCCTCCCCTCCCCTCCCCGTAATTTCCCACCACTGTCAGTCATTTTCTTATTGTATTACATTGGATGTTCAAGGTTCACTATATGAGTGAGAACATGTGATACTCCGTCTTTATTTCTGTGAGAGGTCACTCAGTATT
>CAUYQG010102992.1:0-10162 GCA_963574415.1 Tarsius wallacei
GTGGATTGCCTGAGCCCGCGGGTTCGAGACCCACCTGGGCAACTTGACGAGACCTCATCTCTACAATAAATCAAAAATTAGCCGGGCGTGGTAGTGCACGCCTGTAGTTCCAGCTACTTGGAAGGCTGAGGCGGAAGGATCACCAGAGCTCAGCAGGTCGCGGCTGCGGTGGCCGGGAGCGTGCCACTGCACTCCAGTCTGGGCCACGGAGTGAGACTCCAACTCAAAAACAAACAAACAAACAAACAAAAACAAAACAAAGATATTTTCAAGCAACTGTCCTCCCTACCTCAATTTCAAAGTCACTGAAGTTGGAAATTCACCACAGTCCTTTTGCCCTGGCTCTGATTTGGAATAAGTAGAATTTAGGTCAGGCTTCAAGTCCGGGGATAATTCTCATTAATGAGGCAAGGTCTGCCACCTGGTGGTAAGAAATAAATTGTCTTTTTTTTTTTTTTTTTCATTTAGTCTATATCCTTTTTTTAAAAAAATCCCACTTTTGCAAACCAGTCTCAGCCTCTGACTCAAGTCTTGCTTGCAAACAGCCAAAAGCTCCTAACTGATAATAATGACACCAATACTTTGGGAGAATTTTTTAGAAAATATTTGAAACTCATTCATCTTGAATCACCTTTGAAGTGTTTTGAAACACTGGTGGGTGCCCGTGTTCTCCTAGAGGAAAGAAAGCATTAATGCATTCATTCGTACACATTTGTTGAATCACTATTGTGTACTAAAACCTATACTCATCAATTTGCAAATAGGAATGTGTAAGACAATGCCCCTGCTCCTTTGGTGGCAAAGACATGGGTGGATAACCAAGTTAGACTGGGAAAGTAAACTGGGATAACTCTTGCTTCCTTTACAAAGGCTGAAGAGAGTGCAGAATTATTTGAGCCCATTAGGGGGAGTGCTAGGCCTCCAGAAACACACACACACACACACACACACACACACACACACACACACGGCTAGTCCTGGAATATGCCCATAATTCTTTGGGGATTTAACCTATGAATCACAGGGAGAGACGATACCTCAGTAACCCAGGGAGTTTCAGCTTCCAGTAACTTTCCCCAGCACTGAGTCCTTCAGATTTTTCCTTTTCTTACCAGCCCCTGCATTTCCTTTCCATTTAGGCTGTGCTCTCAAAGCACAGCCCCCAGCATCAGCACTGTCATCTCTCAGGAAACTTTTAGAAACGCAAATTCTCTGACCCTATCCCAGACCAAATGAATTAGAAACCCTGGGGGAGGTGGTGTTTTAACAAGGCCTTCGAGAAACTGGTAGGAGTGGTGGGGGTAACTGGGGGGTGGCGGGGGCAATGGATCCTACAATCTTGTTATCTCTTAAAGAGTGTTAGAGGAGCCAGAGCCACAAGGGGAGGGACTGAGTCTTCGTCGTGGTTCTCCCCAATTCAACCTGGCACCAGTGTTGTGGACACTAACCCCCAAATCACCCATATTGGTAATGGCACCAAGATTTTCAGAGGCAAGCATGAATTCAGTCTTCTATTCACATGACTCTAGAGAGGGTTTCCTATAGTACCAAGCGCAAGGAGGACAAACTAGGGCTATACCCATCCCACCTAGGCTCCCCCCAACGCTCTCCACTTCCTTCCACTAAGCTCCACAAAGGTCCATCGCACCTGGTGGTGTGGTTCGTAGAAAGCACCGCCCTCCTCCCTACACACATTTGTGCTTGGGATACCTGGATTGAGAACTAACTCCATTAAACCCCGAGAGACGCTGTTCCTTTGTTGGATGGAGAAAACCCTACTCCCTAGAGGGAAATGTTATTTAAATGTACAGTATACACAATACTTACTGTACAGTGTTTTTTTTTCGCCACCCCCCCCCATCCTTCTGTGCCTCCTACTTGCACTTCTAGCACAGAATGGGCACTTAATAGTGTGGAATGAACAAGTGAAATGTGCTTCTCCTGTCTTCCATATTTTTCTCTAGCCGCTGCCAAAAAGCTCCAGCTCGGGGCCAGGGTGAGAGACTTTGTCACAGTCTCTTCTGAAGAAACTACTCTTTTTAGGGGGAAAGTAATAGGGTAGTTTAGGCATCTCCCTGCGCTCCACTCCTCCTCCCCACACGTGAGCACACAAAAGGGAGATGGGGACGTGAGGACAGGCTCCCTATGTGCAAGGTCCCGGTCACCTCGGCAGCTGACTAAAGGCGGGACCTGGCCGGGGAGCGGAGCCCTCCCCCACCTTCCCGGGCTGGATGACTGTCAGGCCGCATCTGCTCCAAATTTATGGCTCCTCCTCGGGCCGCCACCGGCCTCTCCACGGCCTCTTTACCAAGTGCAGCCCCAGCTGAGGCCCCTCCCGCGGGGAGGGAGGGGACACACCGCGCCGGCCCCGGGCTGGGGGCGGGGAGCAGGTGTGAAGCGGGGGGCGCAGCCGCGCGCGCGGTCACCCTCCATCGCACGGCGGAGACTCGGCTCACCCCCGCGCGCACACAATGGCGCGGGGGCCAGGCCGAGGGCGGCTCCTCACCCCGAGCGCTCAGGGAGCGGGTGATGGAGGAGGCGGGAGCCCGGCGGGCGGGCCGCCGAACCGCCGCGCGGACGCCCGGGCCCAGAGGCCGGCGGGGCAGCGCGGGCGGGTACCCAGGACGCCGTCCTGGCTGCGGCCGAGGCAGACCCTCGCCAAGCCTCCAGCGCCGGCGCCGCTCGGGGCTCCCTCCCAAGGCCGGGCAGGGGAGGGTCCAGGAAACAATAAGAGGCCGGGGCTGGGGAGGGACGGCTGCGCCCTCGGAGCGCGGCCCAGCGGTCGCCCCGCGACCCCCACTCCCGCCCGCCCCGTTCCCGCCCGGCTGCCGCTGATTGCCCATTGTGTGTGTCCCCTCGGCGCCGCCCCGCCGGCCGCCGCCGCCCCGCCGGCTCCCTTGGCCGCCACCCCTTGCGCTCCGCCCGGGTCATTCATTCTCGGAGCTGGCCCCTTCTTCTCTAAATGAGCAGCCAGCGCGCCGGACACGTGCCAGGGGAAGGGCCGTTTACTGCAGGGGTGGGGTGGTGAGGGTGGAGGGAGGAGGGACTGCGATAAGAGAGGAGGCTGCACAGAAACGGCCCGGTGCCTGTCTCCGACACTGTCCTTCTCACGTGTCTTTGGATAAGGGGACTTTCACTCGCTCCCTTCCTCTGCCCCAGCTGCTCTGTCTCCCCAGACTAACCACCCTCTTCCCTAACCCGAACTGCTCCGGGGGAGATTCTGCCTTTGATTTTATTTTATTTTATTTATTTATTTATTTTTTCCCGGGCGGTTGATGCCTTTGTCGGAGCTCTGGAATGCTCAGGTAAAAGGTGGGTGGTGTGGCCAGATGCAGGGTCTCTGTTTAACGTGGAGGTGAGAGACCTGGATAGAGGAGGGGCGCCAGTTTGTGACTACTCCTGCTGTCCAGCTCCTAGCACCCTATCCTGTGGTGTCCTCTGTCCCACGGCACTCTCTGGCTGGCCTCTGTGGCTTTGAATGCTTCTCTCTGCCACACTATCATCTTCCCTGGGAGATGGGGGTCTCTGTCTGGGAAAGGACCTGAAAAGGGGCCAGAAATACAGGGACCTACCACTGATGGCTTGGATTCATGGGCACTTAAAGTTGGTTGGAAGCTTAAGATACAGAGGCCACAGTCTAGCAGCCTGTGGACCAAACCCAGAGCACAGACACATTTTGGCCCATAAAGTAGTCTTAAACATTCTATCATGGATAACAGCATATTGTGGATAATAAACAGATGCAAAGTTAGTGAGAATAATGTAATGGATCTTCACACACCCACCACTCAGCTTCAGCACCTTACTCTATCCACAGGCAACCTTCCTTCATCTATTTCCCCACTCTCACCTCACAATTCTGAGGTAAATCTCAGAAATCATGTCATTTCTTCTGTAGATATTTCAAGGTGGTCCTAAAAGGTAGGGATTTTTAAAACCACATAATCATAATAATACCATTATCACACCTAAAACAGCAATTCCATACTCTTAAATATATAGTCAAATTCACACTCCCCCAATTGTCTTCATTAGTTTCTTTATTGTTGTTCAAATTAGGATCAGAATGCATCTACACAGTGTCTCTTTTAATCTGATGTCATCCCCCTCCATTTAATCTCTTTGTTCCTTGCTATTTATTTGTTAAAGAAACCAGATCATTTGTTCTGTAGAATTTTCCACAGTCTGGATTTTATTAAATGTATCCCTGCGGTGCCATTTAACATGTTCTTCTGCCCCTATATTTCCTGTAAATTGGTTGTTAGATATAGAGGCTTGATCAGTTAATGCTTGGTTTTTTTCCCCAAGAATACTTCGTAGGCTATAGTTTAATTCTATCAGGAGTAATGTCTGTTTGTCAGTAACGACCATTGCCTAGATCCATTATTTCATTAGGAATTGCCAAATTGTGACATTCTAATTCTATGGTTCCCTCTTCATTTATGAGCTGGAATTCTTCTCTAAAGAGAATCTGTCATCAACTGTTTGTTTATCCAATTCAAATAGGAAAGTTGGATAAATGTTTCTTTCCCTTAATATTTTTTAAAATAATGAGTTGATTCCTCAGCATCCTCTAATGGTGATGCAATGATTTTTTAAAAATCTATGAACTCATAGATTTAAATATATTTGGTGTGTTTCAAACCAAGTATGTTTTAATTGTGTGGGCATTTTAAACTTAGGAAATTTCATATTAAAAACACCGAGCTCTGGCTTCTACTGTAGAATATCTGGCAATTTTGAGTCCTTTTCCAGCAAGACTAGAGCAGGCTTTGACTGGGAGCACACCTCCTTCAGTGAGCATTCATTCTTGCCTTGGTGTGCTCAGATCTTCCGTCATCTCCCTGGATCCTGCAGGTGTAAGCCTGTAAACCAGATCCAATCCAACTGTCTCATCTTAAAGATAAGAGAGCTGATGAAGTAACTTACCTCTCTGGGGCTGGAAGACAAGTCTCCTAACCACCTAGAAAATAGGAGGGGATCAGCTGGTCTCTGCTACACATTCAATGTGAGTTGAGCCAGAGACCTGGGACCACCTCAAGATCACCTTCCTTCGATTCCTAAAACATGCTTTGCAGAGGAAACTTGGGAACATTCCAAACTCTTCTCTCTCTCTTTCACCTCCCACACCAAGTCAGTCACCTAGCCTGCTAATTAGCTTCTCTTCCTCCATTTCTGCCCCCCTCCAATTCATCCCCCTCAAGCGAAAAGACGTTTTCCAAAAACATAAGTCTGATTCTGTCACTCACTGGCTTTAAAATTTGTCAGTAACTCCTCATTGTCTTTAGATTACACCTAAGTCAGCCTTGTCAGCATGGTCTACTAGGCCTCTTATGACTTGGGCTTTACTGTGGCTGCCTCCTTGTCTCATGCTGTCCCCTTGTCACCGACCCTGTCCTCCAGCCAGACTGAATTACCCACAGGGGTCTGTGCACACAGTTCTGTCTACATGTTGTCTTCTGAATTTGCTATTTGCTGCTTTAAACAACCATTCCTTCACCGGCTGACTCCCACTTATAGCTTAAGTCCCACTTCAAAGTTTGATCTTCTTAGTCAAGCCTTTCTTGGCAAGCCTTGGCTGCAGTCGATGTCCTGCTCTGCACTTCTATATCATTCTGTGCTTTCTTTAAGAATAGCACCTTGTCACTGGTGGGTTTTTGTTTTTTTTAAGTTTGGTTTGTACTGAGACCTGGCAGAGATTGTCTGTATCTCCAAAGCTTAGACCATGTCCTCAGTGCACACAGTGGGTGCAGGCCAGTGAGCATTTGGTTAATAAATGAAGTTAGACCAAAGAGATGAAGGTTTGCAGACTTTTTTGGAGAGGAGGGTCCCCCTTCTGGGCACACATCAGGGAAACGCTAGGGCTGCCTGGGGATCCCGAGTCCAAGATCCGCTACCCTGGCTGGATCATGCACGACCTGGCCCTGCTTCAGCCCGGCCATCCACAGACCAGTGTGTGTGTGTGTGTGTGTGTGTGTGTGTGTGTGTGTACGCACGTTTGCGTGTATGCGTGTGTGTTTGTGCGTGTGTGCACGCGCATGTGTTTCTGTGTGTTCGTGTCGTTTGTGTGTGCGCATTTGTGTGTGTGCGCTTGTGTTTGAGTGTGTGCGCGCGTGTGTTTTACACGTGTTTGTGTGCGCGTGTGTGTGCGTGCTTGTGTTTGAGTATGCGTGTGTTCGCGCGCGCATGTGTTTTTGTGTGTCCGTGTGCTTGTTTTTGTGTGCGCGTGTGTGTTCAGGCGAAGCACAGCGCCCAGCCAACTCCGCCTCCTCCCGCTGGGAGGATAATTAAAGCGCCAAACGGTGGAGCGGGCGGGCAGTGTTCCCGGGGGCGCATTTCATCGGGGCTGATTAATGAGGCCGGGGAGTTAATGAGGAGAAAGCTAAACCGAGGGAGCTGAGCCGCGGAAGCCCTCTCCGAGGCCCTGGAGGGGGCCCTCCAAAGGCATCTCCCGCCCTCTCTTTTTAGTAGAGGCTTAGCGCGAGCCACATGGTGCCCCTGGCTCCGCTCACCGCCCCTGGCCCGGGGAGAGGAGGGGTCGTCTCCAGTCACGCCAACCGCAGCAGAGAAGTCGGTTATCCTTCTTTCTGATGTGCGTAGAGCTCCGCTAAACCGGAGAACCTGCCTTGCCATCTAAAACTCAACAAAGGACCTCAGGAGACTACCCCCTTCTTTCTCTCCTCGGAAACTTTTGGGCGTGGGTCCCAGACCACCTGCAGATTTCAGTCCAGACAAATTAAGAATCGGCTCTGCCATGCCAGCTGAGTAACCTTAGACAAGCTACTTAGTCCTTTGAGCTTCAGTTTCTGCATCCGTAAAATGGGATTGTACTCCTTACCTTCCCGAGAAATAGCCAACGTTGACCGGGGACTTAGTATGTGCCAGACACTACTCTAAGCACCTGGCATGTATAATTTCATTTATTCTTCACAATGACTCTAAGAAGTAGGCTTTGTTATTTCATAGATGAGGACATTGAGGCAGGGAACTGTGACATAACTTGGCTGAGGGCACTGACCTACTGGACTGGGATGACCCAACCAATAAGCAGTGGAGCTGGGAAGTGAACACACAGGCTGACTCCAGAACTTGTGTCCTCTCCTTAGCATTAAATTATGGTGCCAGCTCTCTAGGTGGTTGGGAGGATCCAATCATATAACACATGAAAAGGATTTTGTAAACTGTAAAATGCTAAGCAAATGAAGAAGCCACTAGTGTTATTACTATTATTATTTATTCCCAGTTTTGAACCCAGAGTAGAGACAAGGCGGTGAGGGATGGAGCCCCCGAACACAGAGTGGTATGAGGGCCTTTCCAGCAGTCTCTGTCCTTGTGTCCTAACAGCAGTGCTAGAGCAGGACAGGGAGTGACCTCCACCTGACCCCCAAGCCCTCAATGCACACACCTCTGTGGTCAGACCATGGACACACCAAATGGGTTCCATCTCCCCACAAGTGGCAGAGAAGAAGTAGCTTTAGTTTTAAAGGAGGGTGCATGGCACAAAGAGACGAGGGTGAGTCTGGACTCTGAAGACCCGTGCTACCATATGAATCCATCCTTGACCAGCCCTGTGAGCCCAAGTGAGTAGTTTCACCACTCTGAGCCTCATCTGCCAGTTGGGAATGATAACTGCTGTCCCCATGTCACGGGACAACTGGCAAATGGTAAACAAGAAGTTCTGGATGTGAAAGGACATTATAACTTTAAGTCCTTGGTTGGAAGGAGAGTCTAGGCCATTCCTCCGGGGAGTGCCAGGGGTTTCTAGCAATGGGCAACAGGGCAAAGAGCCTGAGCTCTCCAATGAATATGCCTCCCTTCCTCCAGTAATCTGCTTTTGGGATCTACAACTCCATATTGATCGCCAGTCAAGAGTGATTTGAGACCAGAAGCCAATCAGTTCAGCAAAGTCTTGATGAGTTTGAAATGAGCTAATTTCCTCTGGGTGAGTTTCTTCTGCTGAATCAGGGAAATTGAGGTTACACAGACCAACTAAAAACAAATCAGTCTACCTGCCTCTTGTCAGACACCTTTGCCCTCCCTACCAACCCGACTCTAAAGCCCCCAGCTCTCACTAATACTCCGCACCACCCCTCTCCCTGTGGGGGCCAGCAGCACTGGCAAAGGGAGAAGCAGCTATAATTTTCTCCAAAGGAGCTTGTGTCCAGAGAAACCAATATTTAACATCCCCATTTACATTGAAAGCGTGATTCTGATTATGAGATGGTAATGAGGGGATTAGCCAGAGGAGAGAGCCCCCCTGCCTGCCACCCCCTGTTGTTCTTCTCTCATCACCCTGCACCACGGTCTTATTCCTGGAGGAGGAGGTGTAGGGGAGGGGTTCGGGTACTCCCATTGGGAGAGCATCAGAAATACCAGAGCAGGGCAGGGGTCCTTCAAGACCCCATGTGAGAGTCCCTTATTCACGTCTGGAATCAATTAGCCTCAGAGGAGTGATGGGTGAGACATAAGACACCTGACTCATGTCCTCCCATTCCTCTCCCCTAGACAGACACCCTCTTCTTTCTGATTCTGCCTGATATTCCAGATAGGTGAGGGGTTTTTTTGTTTGTTTGTTTTTTGTTTTTGGTCATGCTTTGCCTCTGAGGTGGACAACTGAAGTAAAAAGTATGTTGGGAGAACTTTTGCTTGGCTTCTGGATTCTCTGATTGAACCCCAAATCCTATCCTTCTCCCCTAAATTCCCTGTCTCCCTGAAATGGCATCCTTGTTCTCCTTGTCCCCGACCCTGTCTTTTAACCAGGCAGCAGTTCATCTCTGGCTCTTCCTGTGGGGCAAGGAGTGGGGGATGGAGAGAACCCAAGGGGGTCACCATCCTGAGGCCCCGTTTGTTGGTGGACAATTGCGCTCAGACGGGATAATTCAGTGTGTGATTGTGGTCACGCCCCCCCCTTTTGTGCCCCTTTCAGAGCCAATCTCCCAGGCCCAGATGGGTTAATCCATAATGCAGACGAGCAAGTAATTGGCTGTCAGCCCAGGCCCCTGCACCCCCTCCCTATTAGTGCCACTGCCCTAATGAAGCCCAGCTTGGAGAGCCCCCTTCTCAATGAGGTGCCGGCCCCAACTCAGCCAGGCACACATGTGTCTCTGCTGCTCTGCCTGAAGCCTGGCTCCCTTTAGGGACCCCCAGCCCAGCCTCCCCGGGGTGACCCAGCTGCCAGGGCTGCGGAGGCCCGGGGGGAGGCTGTGATGGATGGGAGGGAGTTAGTTAATAGAGACCAAAACACATGGGCCCTGTCTCCACAGCCCCCCACACCCTCCCACACACAGACACTTTTACAGCTTCCACTGACAGCATCCCTGGCCTTTCTGAAATAGTCCTATGGAGTATTCCGCACTCCAAACTCCAACATAAGCTGTGCTGAAATAGGGTTTAAATGCGGGCTATGAAGCCACTTCCTTGGGCACTGGCCCAAGTCATTGCTACACAGCCCATTCCCAACCTCTGCCAACCTAAGTCCACTTGTGAATTTTGGGCATAGGTGGTTCAAGGCAGGTTCAAAGATGAGCTTAGTCTTCAGCCTCCAGGGTCTCGGCTAATATTTGAATCTTACCAAGAGATGTTCTTTTCCTTAATTCTTGGGCTTCCATCTCTGCCTCTTGATCCCACCTCTCTTCCCACCCACTTCCATACCAATTATTTTGTTAGAGACAGGACTAGAACCAGGCCCAGTGGATGAGGCAGGAATCTGTGGACAAGAGCTGCTCTTGCAAGAGCTGCCTTGCCTTGTTCTGGACCTCCCCCATCAGGTCTTGAGCTCCTTGCCTTTGCAAGAATTCAAACCAAGCCTGGATGACAGCTGTTTAAAACATCATAGGAGGGAAGTTTAGGGAGGATGTTTTCAAAGGAACCTACCATTCTCTGTTTCCCTGTACTTACTTCCTAGTACTACCTCTCTGTTCTCTCTTTCCCTTGATACAAACAACTGGCCTTGCTGGCCCTAGTGCCAAACCAATGGGGGAAAGGAGATTCTGCTGCCTGGCCTTGGCCCACCGTAGGATGCCCACAAAGGCAGGAGCTCAGCGTGCTAAGGAGAGCCCCAGACACATATTCTGCCTGCCTGCTCCCCTCTACTTAACCTTTATAAATGATAATTTTATATTTTTCCATTATTAATGAAGATAACAAAATATTTGAAAATGGG
>CAUYQG010102993.1:0-12843 GCA_963574415.1 Tarsius wallacei
GTGGTAAATATCTGTCTGGGGATGGGGAGACACCTCTTATCAACAAGGGTGCCTGAACGAAGCATTTTTGTATACCTAACCCCTAACTGTACCCCACAATACCATAAAAAAAAAGAAACAAGCAAATGGAGCTTATTCATATTGTTTTGATACATACTTGAGCCAGGAGAGTATGCTATACTTACATATTCCTAAATCTTCTGTGTTTCAGTAGTGTCCTATAATTTCAACAGTATAACCATGTGTTTACTGTAGATTATTTAATAACACCTTTATAGTCATGCTATAGTTTTCAAAATGTTTGAAATATTTCAAAAAACCACAAAATGAAATAAAAACAAACAGAAGGATTCTGAAAAAACAACAACAACAACAACAAAAAACGAAGAAAACTAAACACATACACACATGCCTAGCATGAAGTGAATAGAGAAGAAAAACAGAAAGACCGAAGAAAAAAAAACCACAATTTTTTTAAATAAAGAAATTCTAGGTTTTGGGGGGTCCCCCTAGTCATATTCATATATGTGTGTGTGTGTGTGTGTGTGTGTGTGTGTGTGTGTGTGTGTGTGTGTATGAATTGATTAAGGAAGATTGGCTGACACAATTACAAAGCAAAGTCTCAAGATAGGTCATCTGCATGCCAGACAATGAGAAGAGTAGGTAGAGGCTCAGTCAAAGTCTGAAAGTCTCAGAACCAGGGCTGCCAACACTGAAGCCTCTCAGGTTGAAGGCCCAAGAGCCCCCGGGAGGCTCAAGCCCTAGAGTCCAAATGATGAAGAATGTTGAGCCTCAGGTCCCAGGTCCTGCCCTGAGGAGCAGGGCATCTTGCCAGGGAAGGCAGCCAGAGAGTGGAGAAACTCAGGTAGTTGCTTTTGCCTCTTCTTCTGCCTACTTTATTGTAGCCAACTAGCAGCCAGTTGGATGGTGCCTGTTCACATAAGGGTGGAGCTTCCTCTCCCCACCACTGACTAGCATGCCACTGTCTTCTAGAAATACCATCATAGCAACATTTCAGTAGCCTCTAGGCATCCCTTGGACTAGTCTCATTGACACCTCATATTAGCCATCACAATCCCCAGGGGCTGGCACTGGCCAACAGAGTTTCTTCTGGGTGGTGAGCATCAGGAATGGGCATAAGGATCAGGCAGATCCCTGTGGAGGAGGCCAGAGTGATTAAGATGCAAATACCACAGACCTTGAGTGTGGGAGACAAACCCAGAGGCTCTTCTCATCATTCCAAGAGCCTTGAAGGCATGCTTTGCTCTGAGGCCAGGTGGACTTACCTTGCATCCACAGTGGTACTCAGCAGATATCTCTAATAGTTCTCTGTGTCCAGGATTAACAGGTCATCAAGGGAGGGCATTGGTGTCACTGTCCCCAATGCTGGTAGTGTGTGGAAGAGACACACTGGAGGGAAAGCTGACATTCTCAGGTTGTGCTCAGAGCAGGTGGGACATGAGGCCAGTGCCCTTAGATGGTCAGCCACACTTTACCAACACAGTGTCAGAAAATTAGGCCATTTTCTGTTTCACTGGGTTATCACTAATCCCAGCTCCATGAGTACTGCCCAAAGGGTGCCTTTTTTCCCTGAAAGCCTTGAAATTTTAATAGTAATTTTCAATGAGTGTCTATTTTATTGTTTCTCAGACATCATGCAGGTCTTGGTATATTGTTTTGATGTCACTCAAGCCAATCCTTTCTAAGTGACATATGTTTATATCAGCTCATTTTTAAATGTGTTGTACTCATAACTCAAGGGAAATAATGGAAAGAAACAAAAGAGATGCTATTAAATAGATAAACAACAGGTTAAAAGCGGGCAATTTCATGACTGGCTTAAAGATCATATTTTATTCCTTTAGCACAAATCCTTTACTTTTTTGAAGTAAACAAATTTCTTGATAAGATTCTAAAATGCCACATCAATGAAAAACGTGGCACACAGGATAATATTCACATATACCCCCCCCCAAACACAAATACACAAAGAGCACATATGTGTATAGAATGTCTCTGGAAGGACACTGGAGAAACTGGCTATAATAGTTACTTCTAGGAAAGAAAGTTTTATTTTTCCTGGAAAGTCTTTTGTACTTTCTAATTTTATACATCATGTGTATCTTCATATGCAAAACACACAATGAAAAACATAAGAACGCATGTAAACAGAAAACATTTTTATATAAGGTGAAATAATAACAGAGAGGGAACAACATTCTGGCTGGCGGGTGGGTGGTGACTGAGTGCAGCAACTGCATCCTCACTTGGCTCATGGGACACGACTGTGTTGCGTGCAGGGCAGCTCAGCCTGTGAAGGATCATAAATAATCTGTTCTTTAGAAACCCCATAGACCATAGATTATGCTACACTTGAAACAGAGGAGGCCTCCTGGTGCTTACCACAGGCTGTTATTACACTGTGTAGAAAAAGGAGGTAGAGCAAATCTACCCTATATACCCCTCAGTCTGGGCCCTATGCCTGGTCTGTATTGGGAATGGCGGGGGTGGGGGGTGGACATGGAAATAAAAAGGTCAGAAGAACGCTGTTGTACAAGTACTCATACACATACCAAAAATGCTTCTGTTCTCTGTATTAAGGGTTATGTTATCTCTGAAACACTGGTTAGAACCCATAAGAGCATTCCTCAGTGACTCATGCCTGTAATTCCAGAATTGCTTGAGCCCAGGAGTTTGAGACCAGCTTAAGCAATATAGCAAGATCTCGTCTAAAAAAAAAAAAAAAAAATTAGCTGATTGTGGTGGTGTGTGCCTGTTGTCCTTGCTACTCAGGAGGCTGAGGTGGAAGGGTTGCCTGAGCCAAGGCTGCAGTGAGCCATGATGGTGCCATAGCACCCCAACCTGGGCAACAGAGTGAGGCCCCGACTCAAAAAATCTCTCTCTCTCTCGCTATCTATCTATCTATCTATCTATCTATCTATCTATCTATCTCTATCATATCTATCTATCTACTATCTATCTATCTATCTACCTATCTATCTATCCATCTATCTATCGATCTATCATCTATCTATCCAGACCGTTCTTACTGTGGAGACATTTCCGGGTGGCCATGATATTTCAATGGAAAGACTTAATTTAGATTAATTTATCTTTTGAAGGGGTGTGGGGTTTTTCATGTCTCTTTTCATCAAGTGCTTTGGCAGTTAGGTAGCAATGTGCTTTTCAAGTGCAACATCACTTTTCAAGTGTGGGATCATCTGTGTCCCCGCAGAGTTCAACATGTTCCACATGATCGCCGTGGGACTGAGCAGCTCCATCCTCGGCTGCCTCCTGACCCTGCTCGTCTACACCTACTGCCAGCGGTACCAGCAGCAATCCCACGACGCGACTGTCATCCACCCTGTCTCGCCTGCCCCGCTCAACACCAGCATCACTAACCATATCAACAAGCTGGACAAATATGACTCGGTGGAGGCCATCAAGGTAAGGAGTCTGCAGCGACAGCTGCGGCCAGGTGTGCAGAGGAGGTGGGTGGGCCCTTGAGCTGTCTGCAAAGTTCGGTGGTGGTGATGCTGGTGACAGAGTCAGGGGAAGGTTAGGGTTCTTCTGATGAATTGCCTTTCTGGTGTTGCTTTGTCTGTGAAAAGATGGCATCTTACCTTGGGGATGTAAGTTTTAAAAGGGACATAAAAAGAGCAACAGATAAAATGCTGGAAGGTGTTAGGTCATTGGCAAACATCCTCTCGGCCAGGTGGCCTCTATTCTCCATCACTTGGACAGAGACACACCAATTATCTTTTCCCCATGGACCCCGTTTTAACCAGGATCCTAAAGCCACCAGTACCCCTGACCCCTCAGATAATAGAGCTGGGAAATGAAGCACCAGGAATTAGTGGCACACCCTTCACAGTCTCCCAGAAGTAAGCTCTGAGTAGGGAGAAGTGAGGAAGAACATGAACTCCTTTTATTAGCAAGAACCTTCCCAAAAAACCTCCAGAATCCAAGATTGAGATTCCTGGGAGCAAGATTCCAACATACCAGCTTATCTGTGGTCACTGGTACTTCAGATATTAGAAGGTGATGTACCATCTTGTAATCCCACGTAAGATTTAGCACCCACTTTTAAGAATCATTCTAGAACTTTCTTCTGATACTTTGCCTAGACTAATCCTGGACAGTTGAACTCTGCCTACTCTCCTTGATCTTCATTTTGGTCCACACAATGTTTAGCTTCTGCCTGGAAGAGTTTAGCCTCTTTGAAATTGCAGGTGAGGTCAGGTGTGACAGCTCACACCTATAATCTCATCATTTTGGGAAGCTGAGGAAGCAGGATCGCCTCAGGCCATGAGTTGGAGACCAGCCAGGGCAAAAAAAATGAGATAATGCCTTTATTTTTTAAAAAAATGCCAGGTATGGTGGCTCATGCCTATAATCTCTGGACTTTGGGAGGCTGAAGCAAGAAGATTGCTTGAGACCAGCCTAGACAACGTCGCAAGACCTCATTTTTACAAAAAATAAGTTAAAAAATAGCTGGGCATGGTGGCGCATGTCTTAGTCCTACTACTTGAGGGGCTGAGAAAGAAGGATCACCTGAGCCCAGGAATTGGAGGCTGAGATGAGCCATGATTGTGCCATTGTACTCCAACCTGGGCAACACAGTGAGATCTTTACAAAAGGAAGGAAGGAAGGAAGGAAGGAAGGAAGGAAGGAAGGAAGGAAGGAAGGAAAGTACATGTTTTTAAAGTAACTTTTTTTTTGAGTCGGAGTTTCACTGTTGCCCAGGCTGGAGTACAGTGGCATGCTCAGTCACCACAGCCTCAATGTGCTGGGCTCAGGTGATCCTTTCACCTCAGTCTTCCAAGTAACTGGAACCACTTGCACATGCCACTGTACTCGGCTAATTTATTTATTTTTTATTGTACAGACAAGGTCTCGCCAAGTTGCCCAGGCTAGTCTTGAACCCTGAGATTCAGGCAACCCTCTCGCCTCCACCTCCCAAAGTGCTGGGATGACACACATGGGCCCCCATGCCCAGCTTAAATAACTATTAATAAGAAAATGGATGCACCAGTTACCTGTATATTCTAGCAAGTGTAGAATGAAAATAAACAAAGGCATTTGAAATCTGATTCATTTCCTTAAATAAGGTCTGTCTGTCACAATCTTTGATAAATGTACATACCCATGGTCACCTGAACACTATTTACATATTTAGTTATGTGTGATAACCTTCAAAATGTCTGTTAATATGAAATCATTAGAGTTTTAGGTTTTCTAGTGCTTTCGATTTAGGTTTTGTTTAAACCTATGCTTCTCTGGAAAACTATAATTAAAGTTCAAAAATGGACCAGAAGATACCACAAACTGCTAATACCATTGTAATTATGAGGCAAGTCCCATCTCTTCATGAGGTAAATCATATGGAGGAAGCAAGTAGGTAAGAAAATATACTTTAAAATAATGGTGCCTTAGGAGAGAGAGCTCAAATTCAACATAATAGCCATCCTACTTATATCCTTTCTGAAATGCTACATACTGAGAATCCTTAAACCTTTTTAAAAAATATTTTACAGGCATTCAACAAAAACAACTTGATCCTAGAGGAAAGAAACAAATACTTCAACCCACATCTCACTGGGAAGACCTATTCTAACGCCTACTTTACGGATCTCAATAATTATGATGAGTATTAATAGCTCTTCTATTTTTGGTTTCTTGTAAATCCCCAGTTCCTCAAGGCCCGTGCCCCATGACTGTCCATGTTTCTGAGGCTTCAGAGATTAAGTTTGGATACATTTCAAGTGCATTTCAAGCCACGAGTGTCCCTTTGCTGCCAAGAAAACACATTCTTAAAACCAACACAAATCTCAATATGACATCATGAAAATCTGCTCTGTAATACTCGATTGTTGAATGAGCCATGATGTGAAGTTTTTAGTTGTATTCAGCCCATTTCTCTAACAAGTGCATTGTGTTTTGTTTTGTTTTTTAGCTTTATTTTTTAAATGTGCCACCTATATTGGAAGGAGTGTTTACAAATATGACTGTCTTCTTGCTTTTGAGTGTAAAATCTTCATGATGCTTTCATTCAAGAAAATAGGTGCTTTACCCAAGAGCCTCCCCTCCCTTTACAAGTGTATGTAGGTTCATAATATTTGGTAAAATGAGAAAAATGAATGTGGCCAATTATTCACCATGGATTTTTCATCTTCTCCAATCTGGATAATACTTTGGGATTCTTGGAAGCAGGTTGGGCTTTGGACTTGAGATGATTCTTGCATGGAGAAGCCCAGAGATCTCACCTGGTTTGCACCTGCAGAGGTGACAGTCAGCTGTGCCCATCTTGGTTCCGATACAGTTTCTGTGCCATCGCTGGTGGAGGGAGCAGAGGCGCAGACGTGTGAAGCATGGGCGTGTCCTGTAGGTCGCTGTGAAACCAGCCTTATTCTGACTTTGGGATTTCATGGCATTCCAGGGGGCTTCTGGCTGCACCGCTGGCCTGGAAGCCCACCTGTCTGGTCCAGAGGAACGTCTTGAAGAGCCAGTCTGTAAAATAACCACTTGTTTAGCTTTTGGATACCCTCCACACCTCCTCTCTCCCCACAAAGAGAAACCTTGAACATTTATGATGCCAATTAGGGAAAGTATTGAAAGTACTGAACTATAACTGAAAACAACTTTTTTATTTTTCATGTTGTGGAAAATATTGAAAGAACTGACATTAATGAAAAGCAACTTTTATTTTCCATTTCCCTGATATAACTAATGTGTGATATCAGCCCCTGCCAAGAGCATTAATGACATGCAGAACTGGCTTTCTGGAGCCGATCGGGTCTGTGTGAAATGCCCCCCGCCCCCAGTGCCACGCTGTCCTTTGCTGCCCTGAGCCAGGCAGAAGGAGACACCCAGCTCTGGTGCCTTTTCTTTTGTCTCAGTGCTGCCTTCCCCATCCACCCAAAACACCCTATTCCATGTCTCCCTGCATGAAGGCATGAAGGTACATCTCAAGATGCACATTGAGATGTCAAGATGCTGGAAGTAAGGCTTTTAATAATTCCTGTGGTCTCAGCATTGATCACTGATAAGCATTTCAGTGTTATAACACCACTCATAGAAGTCCCTATGGGGGGGCGAAATATATATATATATATATTATAAACAATTGATGCATAACATGTGGCAGTTGTCTGAGTTACAGGTAAGAACAAGATGGAAAATGTTCATGTGATACCTCTGGGCATGTGATAAAGGCCTGGGCAGACAGGGAAACATGTTCTTACTAATAAATGAACCTTCAGATTTGAAAAACATGTAGTAGGGGTATTGAGCAACACAAAATTTTATTAGCATTTACGTTACCCTATCCAGTTTAAAGTTACAATGTCAAAGTGTTGGAAAAAAATCCTATATTTAAAAGTTAATATCCTTGAGTTCAAAATATTCTCATGCATCCACATTTGCAGACATGGCACTGGTATTAAAATGGCAGATTGTCTCTGGAAGTTCTGTTAGCTTGCAAATAAATGACATTCAGCATCTTTCTAGGGGGGACTTCCTGTTGCCTCTCATGCTTGCCTCACATGCAGCATAAGAGTCCTCTGTGTGTGTACACATATTCAAAGTCCACACTCAGTAGCGGAAATTTAGCCAGATGGTTTTCTAATTGTTCCTGGACTGGATTTTATTTAGATATTTCAGACTCATCACTGTCTTGTAAGAAAAAGCATCCTCTCTATGTAGTGCATTTTAGTTGTTTTTAATTCCCTCCCCAATATTTTCTAAGCTTAAAAATACATTTTATTTTCCTGGGGAAAAAGGATACTAATATTTCATGAATGTGTCACTGGAATTTTTGGGAAAAGGTTTCTGAATGAGACCCAAGCCAGTCTTTAATCGATCTTATGCAATGACTGGCAAAAACACCCCTCCTCCACCACAGAATTTTTATGTTGTTGATAATATAAACCTTTGAGATCAGTATTGCAAAAAAAAAAAAAAAGAAAAGAAAAGAAAACCCTTCTTTTTTTATTCCCTGACACACTATTCAAAGAGATGTCTCTCTCCCTCCCTGTCTCTCTCTTTTATGTAACAGAGTACCAATAAGTTTAGAATAAATTTCAGGCACAGTCTAAGTATTTTAACTAGATATGGAATAACTTTTGTCATTCCTTCACTGTATAGTTATCTTTCTGGGTACATGCTTCACAGAAGAGCCATATACACCAGACATTTCCTTCAAAACTCCCCATTTCACTGTCAGCATATATGCATGCTACCACCCCTTATAGCTCTGTGTGGCATCTCAATTGCTTCACTTTTGTAGGGATGCTTCACTAAACCTGTTAGTAGATTCTGACTAGAATTAGCATGAGCACTGGAGGAAAAAAAGAGGGCTTCTTATGTGTATGGAGGGGTGGGCAAAGATTCTAAAGGAATCGACGGGGAGTAACAAACAGCAAATGGGAGTTAGGACATCCCTGCCCTGAAGAAACCTCTATTCCTAGGGAGGGTCAGTCCACATTGTCCAAGGTGAACAGGGATCTGGCCCATTTGACACACAGGTGATACCAAAGAGAAAAGAAGCCAATGTTGGAAACAGATAAGTAGGTGATGTGAAAGATGGGGCCTGGTCCCTCCCAAGCGAGTTTATGGATGGTCCCTAGTGGGGGTCATAACCCACAAGCACAGCACATGGGTCTGATCCTTGGATTCTTCTAGGGTCAGCTGTCCAGAGTGCCAGAGTTTTAGGCAAAGGTGTTCTTATTTCCTTATTTCCTTATTTATCTGCAAAAGGATAAAAATCATGGGAGTCAAAACCTATTTTGGTCAGCATTTCCACTGGAGTCTTCAGTAGACTCCAATGGGACATGCTATCAAAGTTATGGATAATGTCTCAGCAAGGGGACGCCATGTCCCCAAGATGCCTTCTAGGGGAATGCCTTCTGGGGGGAACAATATCAAAGGAAAGTTTTTCTTAACAATCTATTGAGTTTAGATTACTTAGCTAACCACTTTGCCTAACACACAGTCTTGATAGTGTTTGAATTTACAAATGTCCAAATGTTTCTTTATAATATTTCTAGAACTTTTAGAATAAATCATAAGTATCTCCCCAGACTGTCAAGGTGCTTCCTCATCAACTTTGTTCCCAGGTCACCAACTTTTTTAACCCTGGGTGACCTTTACACTTAAGTGGGATTATTCTTGTGTGTAGCATTTGGGGATAGTGCCATTGAGTTTATCATTTTTGTCTCAAAAGATGACTCTGGGGCAGTTAGCCAAAAGCAACAGGTACTGATGGTTGATACAATGAACTGCATTAAAGCAGCCATTTTCCACATGACAGGACTGAGCCTAAGTCACACATGCCAATAATCAATTTTGATTAAGGTATTGGTAACCTTAAATCAGCTCATAGGCAAACTCACCACCACTTATTTTAATACGATACAAACTGGAGTTTACAGATGGTATTGGCCATGCCCAGTACATTCATCCATTCTAACTTTTCCATCACTTCATGGTGCGCTTGGCATATCATGACATGACATTGCCAATATTTGCTTACCTATGCTTATCTATTATCAGATACTAAAAGCCATTCTTTGTCCCCTGCTTATTTGGGCAATGAGTGTGAAATGGGGAACACAGAGTAATATTCACCTTGACCTAAGAAATGCACAAAAGAGAATGTCATGCACAGTATATTACCATGTAGGATAAAATATTTGGAGACCAGGGACCATGGTGGAATTTCTGCTATTCTATCTTATAGAGATAATTAATTATAACTGATTTTAAAGTGTTTTATTGCTCTACAAATACCAAGTCAAGGCATTCAGGTTTGATGACTTGATGACTTGTTGAAACAAATAAAAATATATTGCTTTATTCTCTTTTGGAAATTGAAAAGTAATGAGCAAGATGTAATGTTGAGTTATTAGCATTAATTTCTAAAATGACTCTTCTGTACCTATTTTTTAACGGACTTATATTAAAGATGCAATGAACACATTGTTTTAACTCAAAGTTTTATACCATGGTTATATGTCGCATTTGATACACGTTGCAGAAGCATCAGGAATGAAAACCTTCTCTGTTTTGAAAATATAGTTCATATTACAACATGACTTAGGCCATCAACAAAACCAAATTCAGAGCCTGGCACAGTGTACTCTTATACTTCCTAGTGAAAGCTGTCTCACAACACGGTCTTTCTGAATGATCATGTCAGCTCTGCCATAGAAGGCAATCAAGCCTATTACCCATGATCAGAATCAGTATCAATTTTTGCTCAAGCAAACATGTTTTATTGTGTTGGCACCATGGGGTAACTTGTCAAGGGCATTTTCAGAACTGAAAGAAGGAAAGCAAATGTAGAAAAACCACTCTACGACATTTCTTAAACTCAGATGTCAGACAAGCATGGGCATTTATTCTATCCCTTCATTGTTAGTCTGAAACATGGGGCCAGTAGTTCCAATGTGATCCTGTTCCTTCTCAGCTTTTTTTTTTTTGGCAATTCGATGCCAAATGGTCCAAATGTTTGATGAATGTCCACAATAAAAGATCCAAATATTAGATAAATACAAGCTGGGAGCAAAATCTGGATTCTGGAAAATCAAAAGTGTTTTACTGCCTCGCTTGAAGGAGAGTGTGGTTTTCCACCCTCTCTGAAAGTGCGGATGGTTTAATTTCCTAGAAAAGTTGCTAGTGCCTTGTAAGTTGATGATTTATCATTTCACCTGGATACTATTGATTCCAATTAGAAGCAGAGGATTGATTGGATATACTTTAAAGAAAATCATTCTTATATGCCTCTTTGAACTCAGGAATAGAAAATGACTAGGAAGCACGCACGTCATCGTCAAATGTGATTTTTGCTGTCACTGGATAAGTGGCACCACAATAGATGTAATGGTGTGTTCAGAATAGAGGTGAACCCAGTCACAGCCTTCTAGAAACTAACCTTACTCTCTGATTTTTACATCTTCCAACAAACACCGTAGTATTTGTTTCATAGTAAGAATGTCAATGTCATGCCTGTAGAAATTAAAGGTTTTTATTTCTGTTACTCTTCAGGCAAGTCCATAGACATAGAAAAATCAGACACAGACTGGTAGCAGCTAGCAGATACAGATATGGGTAGAATGAGAACCACCTAGCACATGGCCTGATTTTCATGTCTTTTTAAAAAGTCAGAATAGCTTCACGAGTTCACAAAAAGTGGTCCCTCTTAATTTGGGTTAAGAAAGGTAACTGTGTTTTATTTGCTAAAGTTGTTACTTCTCCCTCACACCATGACTGTTGACCAAACTCAAGCTGGAACTTCTGCACTTTGAAAGAAAGCACAGTATGAACCTTCAATGCAAGCACCTAGATTCACCACTGAAACTCGATTTCAACTGCAAAGGAAATGCACAAACTTGGTCCAATGTAGGATTCTTTGGAAATGTGTAGCAAAATTTGTGTATTTTGCCATTCGATGTGACTTTTAAAGATGAGATATTAATGCTTGATTCTGTGTTAATATGCTGTTGCCTGTTTTGTGATACAAAATAAACTGATTTGAGATTTTCTTTTTTCATGAACTTTCTCTAAAGCCATCTTCAGTCCTTGGTTAACTTACAGTTACTGATCTTAAAATTAACTTTTAAAAGGAAATGTATATTAATCATAATGGAGTTTTAAAAATAATTAGATAACTTTGTATTCCCCCTTCACTTGAAAGAGAAAATGGATACTTGGTGTTGCCAATTGGAATGCTCGTGGATTGCTGGGTATTTTCTCAGAGAGCCATGGAACGCACCACACTTTCTTCAGTCCTTACATTTGATTGTCAAGGCTGTCTTCAAACCCTTCTTGTTAGGTGTGCGCAATAGAAATTTCCAGTGGTTGTCACTTTTATCTTTTCTGCCCATCGATTCCCTGGTTTTAACTGCTCCCTGAGAGCTGTCCAGGTCTGTATCTTAGATTGTTGCTTAATGATGCTTGATGGATACATTGTTTTCAGAAATCAGTTTAAGACACCAATTGTGGCAACCGAGCCAGGGAGCTCATTACCTATTGTGCTATATCAATTATGGAAGTCAGAGATGGAGCGGGCAGGGGTTACCCAACCAATCAGTGGAAACTGACTCATACCTGCTCCAAGTCTCGACTCTAGGAATAACAAACATGTTTTATAAGATAAAATTAGCTACCATTACAGAAGTGAAAATGCTCACTTACCTGCTCTTGGTGCACTGCCAGTTTCTGTATCTCAACCCTATTCATCTTTTGAAAAATAATTCATGAAGAATGGTCCTGAGAATGTGGTGGTCTCCCTTTCCTAGCAAACCTCTCCTCACCATCTTTATCTGCCATTTGGGGGGAACAAAATAAGGGAATTCTGATTGTGTACAGTATAAATTGTATTATATTTTTTGTACTTATGTTTTATGTAAATAGTTTGTCTCATTCAATTGTATGTGAACATTGAAATAAATCCTATCATTTAGGAAACAATTTAGTGACATTTTTCCTTTCTTTTTCTTTTTTATTTTAAAGATGTGGGGTACAATTCAGGGTTAGGTATACAAACATTGAGTATGCAGGTATCCTTGTTGATGAGGTGTGCCTCTCCCTCCCCTAGCAGTTTCCCTGAACTGCCAATCCCACCCCCCACCCTGACAGTTTCCCACTACTGCCAATTCCTTTCTTATATAGTATTATGATAATTGTTTAAGGTCCACTTATGAGTGAGAACATATGGTACTCTGATCATAGACTCCGTGATAGATCACACAGTAAGATCAAATAACATCAACCAAATTGATGGGAAATCCAAGTGTGTGACCTCCTTTATGGCAGCATAAGAGGACAAGGGATAACGGCACC
>CAUYQG010102995.1:0-18237 GCA_963574415.1 Tarsius wallacei
AATAACAGATGCTGGAGAGGATGTGGTGAAAAGGGAACGCATCTACACTGTTGGTGGGAGTGTAAACTAGTGCAACCTCTGTGGAAAGCAGTGTGGCGATTCCTAAAAGCTCTAAATACCAACCTCCCATATGACCCCGTGATCCCCCTACTGGGAATATACCCTGAAGAACTCAAATCACCCTATAAAAAAGATACCTGCACATGTATGTTTATAGCAGCATTGTTCACAATAGCAAGAACCTGGAACCAACCATGCTGTCCATCAAAAGAGTACTGGATTAAAAAAATGTGGCACATATACATGATGGAATACTATGCAGCCATAAAAAAGAACAAAATGATGAATTTCACAGCAACCTGGATGTAACTAGAGTCTATAATATTGAGTGATCTCTCACAGAAACAAGGATCTGAGTATCACATGTTCTCACTCATAAGTGGACCTTGAACAACTATCATAATACTCTAAGAAAAGAATTGACAGTGGCAGGAAACTATGGGGGGACAGGGAGGGGAAGGGAGGTGGGATTAACGGTAGTCGATATCTGTCTAGGGACGGGGGGCACACCTCATCAACAAGGGTACCTGCCCAATGCTTATTTGTATACCTAACCCTTAACTGTACCCCACAATTTTAAAATAAAAAAGATGTTTATAAAAAAAGAAATATATTTTCTTTTCCTTCTGTGAATAACCTTATTGACATGTATAGAAATTAAAATACAAATGCTGACTAAGGGGAACAAATCAACCTTACTTTGTTCTAGTTAGTGATGTTATGGAGAATTACTATCAATAAAGCTTGTATATTTAATTATATACAAAAATCTGACTAATAATTGAAGATCTATAGATGATATAAAATTAAATGTGAACTCAAACATCCTTCTATTCTTTTTGAAAATAATTTATTCTGAAACTCATAATTTCATACAAATTCTGTAGGGTTTGGCAATTTCAATTATACTAGCACTAGCTATAAATATGTACTACATATGTATTTATGGAGTCTAAAAGAATGGATCATTGTAGAAAATGAAATTAAACCTAACCAGAATGTTAATGCATAGGGTAGCTTTGGACACAAGAAAGATACAATAACCCCAAACTTTAGATATTACAGAACAAAATTGTAATAAAAGATAAGTATTTTTTTTTTTAACAATTCAGATGTCTGACTGCTATAAGATCCAAGATAAGTAATTATCACACCCATGAAGAAGAGAAGTTTATAGGCTAACAAGTTTGGGAAGCCGAGTCAAGGGTTGAAAAGAAATGAGTGAATTATTAAATGAAAGTCTGAAGTATCAGATATATTGTATCTGATTTTTGACAATGCATGGATGTATAGAGGGGGATGACTCTAGAGTTCCACCCAGCTGGCTGTGTTACTTTTGGTGTGTGGGTGTGTGTGCAGAGTATAAGTATACACATAATTGTATCATCAAGTCAATTCTCTTCAGAGGAACTCATGGTATTAGAATGCTTGCTAACACCATCCTTACAGAATTTTCTATCTTTTTAGACTTCGTGGGATTCAACAATGTAGAGATTTTCTAGCCAAAACAACCTCCCCTTAGAAATTTCTAGTGACACAGACAATATAAGATTTTATGTAAATTACAGTCCATTCCCACTTAACTCATGCCAATTGTATATGTGACTTTGTACATATCAGGTAGATGAATATTTATTCTTGAAGAAGCACTGGTCAGTGGTAAAGGCATGTCATTTCATATACATTATACAGATGTTCATTGGTCCCAATCATTTTATTGGTGCCACTTCAACATCTCCCCAACAGTGATAGCCTTCCGATCTAAATCTGTTAGGTTTTCCATTACTTGCCTGCTTCTGCCATCTAGAGTGGTATCTTGACACTGCCTCTTTACTGGAACTTGGAGTACTCATACCCTTTTCTTTAATGATTCAAACTCCTCGATTGAGAACACTAACTTTTAAAAAACATAATATTTCTCAAATACTGCTTTATCTAATTTGATTCTTAATATTGTCCTGTCTCAGGCTATTGTTCCATCTAATGCAACAAATGGGAACTGATACATCTTTAAAAAATTGGACATGTAATCTTGCATATCTGATTTTTTACTTTTTAACATAAAATGCTTTTTACTATGTGATGTGTTAAGGCTGTTTAGAGCATCCATACTTTGTAACTACTTTGTATAAGGCTATGTTAAAGTGGTTCCTCCTGAGAGTCTAATAATGAGTTATAGGGTATACTGCATTGGTCAGGGTTCGGTTAGTGAAATAGAAACCACTTGTAATATTTCAAGTAAGAAGTAATTAGCTTTAGGAAATTAGGTGCTTATATAGCATTGGAAAACCTAGGAGACAACGATCAGAGAAAACCTCCATTAACTCTCAGCAGATGGGAGAGCTACAAGAATCTCAGGAAACTGCTGATGATCTTAGGTACCTGGGCACTGAAGTTGGTGATGTTCAGAGTGACTGAAAGCCCACATAAACTTCAGGTCTGACACTTGCTTGCCAGTCTTTTTTACAGAAAACGATTTTTCTTCTCCTCTGCCTTCCAAATCTCTTGCAAGTACACCTCATTAGCAGAATCAAATTTGGAGTCCTGCTGGTGAGAAATTCTGGGAGTGTAGCTTCCAGGCAATGTGGGGAAGTGTACAAAGAGGGGCAGAGATGATGCTAAATTGACAAAAGACAACTCAGAATGTTGGCATAATACTGAGTTCATTTAAATGTCTCCCCTTCCCATTTATATATTTGGTGTTCTCAATTTGCCTGCCTTAATGCCCTTTATCTACACAGATATACACTTTGAAAGCAGAAAAATGTCAAAGTAAAAATAATGCATTTATTTTTTAAAGTTAATCATCTGCCTACTTAGGAGATAATGCTAAAATATGAGTCAGCCTATCATTGATATTTAGCATCACTAATTTCAAAACTGTGCAAATTATTGCTTTGAGGATTAGAGCTGCTAGTGTGTGCAGAAGACATTTTGAGTAAAATATTTTCCTTATAGGAATGATGTGCTGTAAGTTACAGTAAAGAATATGAGATTGGATCACACTGAGTAAGTTCTGGTACTTGAATGACTTAAAACAAGTTACCCTCTCTAGGCTTTAACTTTCTTCTCTATAAAATTGAGATACAGATAGCATCTGCCTATCTCAAACTTTGTTAATTGATCCAATGAAATAATATATATATAAAAGTGGTTGATATTAGTAGGTTCTCAAATACATTATTCCCTTTTCTTTCTATTAGTGCTCCAATGTTCTTTCTAAAGGTGGGATTCTAGTTTTGGAGAAGTAGGTGAAAAATATGTGGGTTAACATTTCTAAAGTTTTTTTTTTTACAGTAAATAAGTTTCCTTATATTTTCTCTATGACTCTGCACCAATTCTGTAAAACCTTGCACAAATCTACAACATCATTGCCCAATGAAGACTCGATTCTTTATCAGGAATCTTAAATAGTTTCCCTATCACATGCTTATCTGGTAATGAAGAATTCATTTTGTAATGAAGCTGTTCTTTCTATGGGTTAAGCAAGACTGCATCAAAAATGTAGAGGCAAAGATGTATATTGGAATGTGCATACAAATACTGAGATATCATTTCTCTTTCATCATCACTTTTATGTTGACCAGATATGAATACAGGTCAAAGGAATTACTTCTATTAAAAATTCCGCTCTCTTTTGCTGAAACATTGCTACAGTTTTTAACACAAGTAGCTTTCCTCTCATTAAGCTTTCGTATTCATTTACTTGATATGCAAGCTAAGAGTCTAAGGAAGTGTAGTCTCTACTTCAAGGGATAGTACAGTAAAAAAGATGAGTACAAAGAGCTTAATGGTTTGGGGAGAAGCAGGAGAGAGAAAAATGAAAACTCAGAGCAGAGTTTTACTCAGAGTTAACAGTAAAGGGACTTTGATATACATCTAAAATTTAACTTGCTGAAGAACCACACACTTGTGTTTTTTAACTAATGGTATCATCATACAGATAAATATCTGTGTGTCAATATGTAGCTGATGTAGCATCTTCTTAGAAAGGCAAAGGAGAGATGACTGGATAATACTTAGGAAGGCTAAAGGTAAAATGCTTTTCATTCGGTTCAGCTTCTCTGAGTCTTGGTAGAGATTAATATGCCAGATACCATAGAGGAAACATGGTGATAACTCTCTCAAAGCTCTGATATTTTTCATTCTCTTGTTTCTCCCCAAGCCATATCTACTTAACCTTAGTTTTTCATTGATTTAACAGAATTAATATGTTTTTGTTTCAGGCAGATTACAATAAAATTTCATTGATTCATTAAGGTTCACGTGAATCTTTATGAGGTTATTTTGACAGGTCACTTATGGGTGCCTTTTTCTTCATTCACATGGTTTTAGTTTATCATACAAGTCAAGATAAGTTCATCTGTGCTAAATTATCAAAATAAAATTAAACAAGGTTATGGTTTACTATGTCAAAAGTTTATTTCTTGTTCATATTATGTATATACACCACCATTTGGACAGGGGAACCTACCTAGTCTTAAGGACTCTATTCCATTGTCACTCAGGGACCTAAGCTGACAGAGGTTCCAGAATTTTCGAGCTACATCCCCTGAAATGTTGGCTAGACTCCCCACTGACCATGGTGGAGGAAGAGACAGAGACTGGAGCCCATGGCAAGGGAAGAGAAACTGGCCAAGTGCACATGGGCTTTATGCTACTTTAAGATCGAAGTGATAGAAATCCCTTCCACTGTCACCTATGGGCTAGAATTTGTTACCTGCCTAACTGCAAGGACACGGGAATGTAGAAAACTAAATGGGGTATTTGATAAGCATGACTGTTTCTGCCACAAATGAAAACTTTTCCTTTTCCTTTTTATGTACTTGAGTATAAATTAAAATTTCATGCAAGTGCTTCAATAATAGAACATATTTTCATATACTATACCATGTCATTTGTGTAGTCACTTGGCAGTTGATTGTGTACATTTATAGAATCTTTTTAAAAAAGACTTTTTATTAGTGCTAATCTTATTAATATTTGCCCCAACAAAATTATAAAATCTTACCAAACAGAAACAGTGTCTTCTATTTTTCAGTGTCCTTTATAACACCTAAAATAATTACATATCTTAATCGCAAAATAAAGACATGCATGCTATTGTATATGCAAATATATATTAGTATAAAGTCATGAATTCTTAATTTTGAGATAGAGTAACATAGATGAACTGAAAACTTTCTGATATAGCTTCACATTTTATTTTAATTCATTAGCCTTGAAGACAAATTTGGAAGTTCAGAGGAAGCATCATTTGACAAAAAAAAAAAGACAGATTTACTTTCTCAAGAACACAATAGGCTGATGATGCCAAGTTGAAAAAAAAAAGAAAATTATTTAAAAATCTTTTAAGACTCAGTCATTTTCCAAATGGCACCAAATATTTCTTTGACCATACATCATCCTTATTAAAATCATCCCATGGCCAAATTTCATAATACCTAGAATCTAAATTCATTCTTGCAATCAAGCTTCTCTTACAATCTGCCTGTGCTCAAATACCTCTTCCGGTTTTTGCAATTAATTAACATTTTTCAATTCTTTATTTATTTCCCATTTTCTTAAACCTGGTTGGTCTAAAAATATTATTTTGCTTTTGCTCTGCTGAAATAAAAGTCACTACCATTTTTAAAGCTCTTCTCACTATCTAACATTATGTATTTTCATTTAGATCATTCGCAATCAAGGATCTATATCTTTTCTGTAAAATAGTGATCTGGTTCATTCATCTTATAATGTGAGCAACTTGAGGGCAGAGTGCATTTCTCCCCATCATTTTAAAAAGTGTATGTTATGTTACCTTGTCACTATATTCTTGACTTAGATATAACGGAGACCAAGATAATTATGAATAAAGGATTAGATTCTCAGAATTAATTGGACTCATTTACATATACAGAGGATATTTATCAGTCATTTGTGGAAAATACACTCAAATGACAGCATTAACAGAATTTAAAACTGAAGGTGGATATAAGCAAAGCTTTCATTCATGATAAAAAATTAATTTTGCGTTTTGTAAGATTTATGGTTTACAAAGTCTTTGACACAGCTTTAGAAGACAAGCAGGCCTTGTAGTATTTTGCATCTCCAATTCACAATGATAGAAATAGTTCACATGTCTGAGAATCATCAGAGGCCAGTTTAGAACTCACATTTTCTAGTTTTTACACACGTTATGAAGCAGACAATATTGCCATTCTAGTCATTCCTCAGATACACAGCAGATGACCCTCGCAAAAAGGAAGTCACTTGCATCACTTGCAGAAATATTGTGATCATCCTTCAAGTTTGTCCATCAGCATATTCATTAAACTTGTAGAAAGTGCTTTCTGTGCACCAAGGCACAGAAAAAAAGGGGACCTTGCAGGGCAATGGGGTATGAGAATGACACTTTGTGAGGAGGAATTTAGTTCATGGGCTAGTTACTCAATTCTGAATATGGCTGAGATATTGCCAAATATATTCCTTTAAAAAGGCTGTAAATTTACTTCAGATGTTATTTACTGCTTATTTATAGCTGTCATTTCAAAGTAGTGATTTACAGCCAGAAATAGTACCTATGGTTGGATTTTTAAAAAGTAAAGAAAAAGAATTATATAAGTTCTCTTGAAACAAATGTGATTTAAAAAAATGATATGTGACAAAAGCCTAGAACAAATTTCATCAGTGAAAATGATGCAATAGATAAAGATTAAATGTGGTTTCTGCATAATTCCAAAACACCTTTGTAAGTTGTTACAGTGTAGTGGTTGGAGATGTTTTGTGAGATGTTATGTTTAACAGTGGTGGGAATCTATGGGGGGGACAGGGAGGGCAAAGGTGGTGGGATTAATGGCAGTCAATATCTCTCTGAGGACGGGGGGACACCCCTTATCAACAAGAGTGCCTGAACAATGTATATTTGTATACCTAACCCTTAACTGTACCCCACAATTTTAAAATAAAAAATATGTTTTTTTTAAAAAAAGAGGATCAACATCGAGTAAAAATATTAAAGCAATGCTCATTCATTAGTATATCTTGATTGTCAATGTTTCACCAGGGAACTTTCTGGGCTACTATTTTCTGTTCTAGCCTGGTATGGAATTAGCTCATTGAATAATAATATTTGCGGAGAAATGTAACAGCAACATAAAAGATTATTAGCATCTTTTATTGATTCTTCATTTGCTTTCCACCCCTGACCTCATAGTATGCACTTTATGAGTTATATATGAGAAACTCAGATGTTAAATTTATTTAGGACCTACATCATCATGCCACTGCAAAAGTCAGTGGCAATATGAAGTCCCTGGCAGATCACATAATGGCTTCAATGCTGTGTCTGTAAGTCCTTTTGTTGTAGGAAACAGAAAAAGATGCTAATGAAAATGGACATATTGTAAAAAATCAAAAGCAGTCTCATGAATTAATTTTTGTATTCATCTAGCATCTCTTGGAAAGAAGGGCGTACTTTACAGAGCTCTTAGTGTGTGTAAAACTCGAAGTGAGCACTTTACAGAGCTTTTACTGTATGTGGAACTCTTAGGATATGTTGTTTTACTTGTCCTCAGACATTTTCTTTTCTTTTCTGGTTTTTTTGTTTGTTTGTTTGTTTTTTGAGTCTGATTCTCTCTCTGTCGCCCAGGCTGGAATACAGTGGCATGGCCACTGCAGCCTCGACCTGCTGGGCTCAGGCGAGCCTTCCGTCTCAGCCTTCCAAGTAGCTGAAACTACAGGCTCTGCCCACCACACCAGGCTAATTTTTTTTAAAATTTATTGTAGAGACAAGGTCTCACCAAGATGCCCAGGCTATTCTCGAACCCCTGAGCTCAGCCAATCCTCTTGCCTCGGCCTCCCTAAGTGCTGGGATTACAGACTTGACCCATTGCGCCCGGCCCCAGATAATTTCTTGATGTAGATATAATTATGTTCTTTTCAGAGACTTCAGAGAAGTAAAGTTTGTTTCTTAAGGCCATTCAGCTAGATCACAATGGAGCTACGAATCAAACACAGCACTACAGATTTCACATCCCATGTACTTAACCCACCATTTTCTGGGCAGTCTGAAATATTCTCAGCTTTGTGGGCAATTTGAAACATCCTCTGAGACAAATTTCCAAGCTAAAATAATAAGGGTAAATATTTTATCTGGTGCTTCCAAACCTATGGATCATGAATTCCTGGGTTACATTCAAGTTAATATATGACATTCTTGAGTCCAAATACTCATTAATATATGTACAATCTATGTACATCTATGTACAATCAAGATGTTACATACTACTATTTCATAGCTCACTGCAACCACCAACTTCTGGACTTAAGTGATTCTTCTGCTCAGCCTCCCTAGTAGCTGGGACTACAGGTATGCACCACCACACCTGGCTAATTTTTTATTTTTTTATTTTATTTTTAGTGGAGACAGAGTCTCACTATGTTGCCCAGGCTGATCCTGAACTTCTGGCCTCAAGCTATCATCTCCCCTCTGCCTCCTACAGCATTGGAATTAAAAGTGTGAGCCACTATACCCAGCTAAAAATAAGATATAAATTCAATGATTAAGCACCATTGAGTCTTAGAAGTATTATTCATTGTAATTTGCCTAACCAATTATTATCAAAAAGGAATAATTCTAAAAATGTAGGAGTTAGCTGAATTATTATTATGATGTTTTACTTTGAAAGGGGTTCTCATTCTTGAAAATGCTGAGAACTACTACCACTTTTTGAGATTTGAACTACTTTTACTCAGATCATTCATTTATATATTCATTTATTTCAGTATTCAACAAGTTCTGGTTGAGGATCAACTACATGCGCATCCACTACATGCCAATGTTTCCAGTAGCAGTAAAGACAATGGACGAAGATCTCCACTCTGGAATAGCTTAAGTTTTAATGTCATGTGTATTGTGTTATAATGTACAAGTTGTAGCACAACCAGAACTGTATTCTAAAGCAATCTCCTGCCCCTACCTGGAGATGTTTGGCACTTTTTTTGTAGAGTTGGAGTGGAAAATGACTATGGTTAATATCCCTTAGAGTTCCGATAAAGGCAATTTGGAACGTTTGGGTTCTATGAGCTGTCAATCAGGATCAGCCATGTGCAATGCTTATACTGTACTCCGTGGTATTGCCAAAGATGTAGCCTTGTAACCCAGTTCTTTTCAAAATTTGGTTTTTGAGAATGAATACTTAAAAATACAGTTTGAAAGACAAGCATCCTAGTCCCTCTAGTCTGCTAAAGAATAGACAAATCTATCCCTGAATAAAGCTAGGCAATCAGAAGGCCATGTGCTTAGACAGAGTGGCTTTGGCAGTCTCTTTGAACTGCGTTTATTAAATTTTGCTTTGGTATGAAGTCATGGTGAACATGGTAGGGCAGCTTCAGTAAGAAACCATTCTATGGAGCTATGTGATGTAGGTTTATTATTGAGGATGACGCCCCCAAAATTCCTCAGGGTCTCCTCTATGAGGAACTGTAGGGGGATTTTGTGCAGACTAGAATGTAGGAAAGTGTGTTTCTCTGGGATAGCTGGGGTTTTTTTGCCTTATACATCATGATAATATTGTAAATGATCATGTTTTTCACTTCATTTTGTCTGATAGAGGATTTAGAGCTGAACATATGATCCACTTTTAATTCTTTTGCAGAAATATATGCATTTATTTCTGAATTCCTCCTATCTGGCTTCTTTATAATACATGTGGTGTGTTTTCTCTGTTCCCTGATTTTCCTAATTTAAAAAGTTTTATTTTACCACATGGATTTTTATCAGGCAGGTTATATGGTCATTAGTGAGATAAATATAAGAGCTAGGAGAGATTGAAAGAACCAAAATATTCTTTGTGTTAAAATAATAACAAATGTATCTTAACAAATATAAACTAATTCTGCAAGATGACTGCCTGCCATTTCCTTTAAAGCATTTCAAAACTGGCTCCAGGAAATTTCCCTTGAACCATCTTCAGATTCCTCCCATTTTCCTAAAGAATGGCTCAAAGAAAATACTTTATCTGAAACATGAATTTAAGCAAGTAAAGATAGAGTTGAATGTGTATTTATAATATTTTATTTGAATTTTATCATCTGCATCCTTAAGGACTTCATATTTTTGTAACTTGATCTAAGACAGACTATCTTAGACACAATTTGGATAGAGTATTTTGACACCTATGCTTTTTTTGGCATTCAATACCCTTACCCTATTGGTTACTTTGAAAAGTTATTTAATTTCAGTTTCCTGTAAAATCAAATTCATATGAATAGGAATGTCTGCTTATTTAAGAAAACAATTAAAAAACAAACAGATAAACAAAAAAATAAACACTCTGTATCCAAGTGTGAGAGATCCAGCTATATTTTATAGCGATAACTTCATGCTCCAGTCAGGCGAGGCTATCTTCATTTATAAAATAAGAATCTCAAGCTGGGCTCAATGGCTCGCACCTGTAGTCTCAGCTCTTTGGGAGGCCAAGTGGAGAGAGGATTGCCAGAGTCCAGGGGTTCGAGATCAGCCTAGGCAACATAGCAAGACCTCCTCTCTATATAAATAAAACAACTACCTGGGCATGGTAGCATGCATCTGTACTCCCAGTTACTTGAAAGGCTGAGGTGGAAGGATCACCTGAACCCAGCTGGTCAGACTTTAATAGCCATGAGCCTGTGGCTGCAGTCCAGCCTGGGCAACAGAGTGAGACTCCAACACAAAAAAACAAAAAACAACAACAAAAAAAAACTTCAGCCATACTCTACCGTTAGTTTTATTGGTTTATTAACTTTAGAGTTTTTAAAGTAACTGCTGTTCACAGGAGGTTCCTGTTTGAGTTCACTGGCCCGAGGATGGTGGATTTCTTAAGAGGAATTTAGATCAGGAGATGTACAACCCTCACTGGTCACATTAAGTTTTCTTTACCCACACATGACTGCAGTTCTTTCCATAGAACACAATTCATACTCCTCCATGGTCCCAAGGATACTGTACATGTAAACAGGAATTTTCTATTTGGAGTGAGAGAGGAATCCAGCAGGATGTGAACCAGGCTAATAAAATGTGAATTTATAGGTGTTCTGCTTCTGAGCCCACTCTCTGTGTCACTTCAGATCAGCTCTTCCTTCCCTACTGGAGACAGGTACAAGTCTTTTTTTGTAGTTGTTCAGAGAGAATATAAGGATTTCAGAGATCACAGCAACTCCAGGCAAACACATCAGCACTCAGGTGAAATAGGAAGAACCAAAACCCAAACCAAACAATCTCTCTGAGTTTGCTAACATGACACTGAATTTGTCTGTGTATTTGATAAAAAAATACATGGCATGCTTAAAGTTTTTTTTCCCCTCAGTGTTAAATTCTAAAGCAATATTTTATCTTAGCAATTTTCTGCATATTTATTTTTAAAGACTGATAATCATCTAAAATCTTTAGAAACAATTAAACATTAGGTATTATCCCAGTTCCATATGATAACAATTTTAGGAAACTTTTTATTTAGCACTTAAACAAACAAGCATTCCCAGTGAAAAAAGTTACTGAGCACAGCATTTCTCATACAGTCATAAATAATAAATCATGTGGTTTTTGTAAGACATCTAACAATTTTCTCAAAGTGAAAATCTTTTCAGTGTTAAAGTCAAATATTCTTGTGGAGTGATTCTTATAACACATAAGAATGTAAATGGCCCAAAATTGAAGTTAACCTCTTCTGACAATTCTATAATATCTACCATTACAGATCTAAAACAGGTCAATAATTCCATATAAAAACTTTGCTAGTTTAGTCCTAAAAAAAATCTAGGATAAAAAGCTATGAGGGATGCACCCACACAGTATTTCATAAAATTATGATTTGATCTGATCATCATAGTCTGGAACATATTTTTCTTGGTATTTGGCTTTATTCACCTCATGCCTAAAATAAATTTTCTGGAGTCTATGTCTTTGCTACACACTATGTATTCAGAACAAAAATATCTTCCTTCTCTAGGGAGTAACTGAGGCAAATGCTTCTTTACACAAGATATTTCACTGCCTGCACTTTTCAGGTGCTTTTACTTAGAGATGCCACTCAGTTCATTTTTACTCCTATTTGTTTTATTTTGCACTAAAGTCTTCTTTTTCATCTTGTTGATTATTAACTTTCAAGTTCAACCTACTACTAGCACAAGTTTTAGATCTATCTGGAATGCTGCCAAGTATTTCCTACAGTTCCTCTTCTTTGCATTTTTGTTTCCTTCCACTTTTTTGTTGCCTGTCTTGGTGTAGGCTCTTTGGAGATACTCAACAAATATTTTTTGAATTAATGAACAAATACATAAATATATATTTTGCATCTGTCCTATGCTGCCTTGTGTTGCAATTAAATTGTGTACATATAAGCTCTATGCTTCTTGAGGGATATAATACTGAAGTATACCCTCTGCTATGCACACACAGATTTGTATACACAAATACTCTTATACACACACAGTACCTTGCTCAGAACTCTATTGTGACAGATTGTAGATGTCAAGATGCTTATACTGAATATGTAAATCAAGGACGGGTAGTGGCATATCAAAACATGGAACATACTGATGTCACATCTTAAGTGTGGTGCTATGTTTCTTCATTTATTCATTAAACAAATATTTCTTGAGTTTCATAATATACCACACACTGTTCTAGCCACCAGTACAATGGTGGTAAACAAGATAGAGCTCCTGAGATCATGGGTCTTACATTACACTGAGGGAGAGAGCCAATCAATGAAGAGATAAATAAAGATATCACATGTAATTATCAATAACATGTTTTGAAGAAAATGAAGCAAAGTCAGGACCTAACAGTAACCATGAAGAAAAAAGTTACATCAAAAAGGATCAGAATAGATCTCTCCACAGAAGTGATACTTAAGTAGAGATATGTGTGAGGAAAGAGAATAGGTCACATGGGTATGTGGAAGAATATTCTGGGAATATAGGACAGCAAGTGAACATGTTCTTAGGCCAGGATGAACTTGGTCAGTTCAAGTAAAAGCAGAAAAGCTAATGTGATGAGCACACATGAATGAGACAGAGAGGACTTGGTTACCCAACTGGGCATTTCCATGTGGATGTTAGACCAATCTAATGAGAAGGAGTCAGCAAATGAGACTAAGGAGCAGTGGCCATCAAGGTAGAAGGAAAATAAGGGTCTTTTAATCCTTGGGAAAAAAAGGTGTTCCACGAAGGTGAGCACAATCTTCTGTGTCAAATGCTGCAGAGAGATCAAGTAAAATGAATAATGAACATTGATCAGTTGCTTTGACAAAAAGAAGTTCAATAGAGATCTTTAAAAGAATGGTTTCTGTGAAGATGTGCGAATGATACATCTCACTAGAGGAGTTGATGTAATAAAGAATAAGAGATCAGAAAATGGAGAGAGTGAATATAGGGAGGTATTCTGAGCAGGCAGGATCCTTTCTAGAAGGGAAAACACAAAAACACAGAAGTCACTGTATTTAAGACCTAAATAATTTTTTTGTTTTCGTGCTTATTTTATAAGATAGTCAATATTACAGCGCACAGGTTGAGTATCCCTAATCCAAAAATCTGAAATCTGAAATTCTCCAAAATTTGAAAAGTTTTGAGCTCTGATATGAAATCACAAGTAAAAAATTCCACAATGGACCATATGTGATGAGTCCCAGTCAAAACAAAGGCACAGGACACACAATTCATTCAGCATCCACAAGGAAAAAGAGATCCTCCTATCAACCTTCAGCTGTGACACATCTGTTTTGCACATACCTGGATTACCCCACACCAGCACATCCACTAAGGATAATAAAATGACATGTGTGCAGGTTGAATATACCAATGGAAGGTTTTCCATGATGCCCCACATGATGCCAAGATCCACATGCATTACTCACTGTGTTTTTTGCTTATTATTTGTTCCTTGGTATAAAGACATTTTCGAAAATGCTAAAGAAGCCTGAAGATACCTCTATGACTTACAGTGGTAGAATGATATGTTTATAAAGTCAACTTGTTGATGAAACTGGAAAGTGGCATAAATGTGAGACCTTTCACAGAAGTGTATGGAGTTGGAAAGACCACCATATATGACCTGAAGAAACAAGATAAACAGTTGAAGTTCTATAATGAAAGTGATAAACAGACATTAATGAAAATTAGGAAAACACCGCATAAAGCTAAAAAAGAAGATCTCAATTGTATATTGCAAGAGAAGATTCATCAGTGTCACAGAGAACATATGCTGATTATAAAATAAGCAACAATCTATCATAATGAACTGAATATTGAAGGGAACTGTGAATATTCAGCAGGCTGGTTGCAGACACTTTTGAAAAGGCATGGCATTAAATTTTTAAAGATTTTTGGTTACAAATCACCTTATTATGAAGTAACTAATAAATTCATTGAAAAAATTGCCAAGGTTGTCGCTGATGAAAATCTAATGTCAGAATAAGTCTATCATACTGATGAAATGTTACTGTTTTGGTGTTATAGCCCAAAAAAGACACTGACCAGCTGATGACACATCACCTACAGGAATTAAGGATGCCAAAGACAGAATAACTGTGCTGAGATACGTTAATGCAGCAGGCATTCATAGTGTAAACTTGCTGTGATAGGTAAAAATTTTATCTTCATTGTTTTCAAGGTATTGATTTATTATCAATCCACTATTATGACAACAAAAAGGTATGGATCACCAGAAACCCCTTTTCTGATTTCACAAACATTTTATATCAGTGGATCACATTCACTGCAGGGTTACTAAACTGGATGACGGCAGCATGGTTTTGTTATCCCTTGATAACAGTTCTCATTCTCAAGCTGAAATACTCATCAAAAATAATGTCTATGTCATGTGCTTTCACCCAAATGTGACTTTAACGATTCAGCCATGTGACCAGGTCATTCTTAGCTCAAAAAAGAGTAAGTTCAAAAACACTTTCTTGAACAGCTTGCTAGCCACAGTGAACATAGCTATTGAAGGTTTTCAAAAAGAGTTTAACATAGAGGATGGCCTATATACTGTTGTGACTAAAGACACAGTTGTGCATGCCAGGCGCAATCTTTGGTCTGTGGCAATGATGATGAAGATGAAGGAGATGGTGACTTTGAAGGATTTTGTATGCCAAGTGAGAATGCAACATTCTGATTTTCTTGCACATGCACAAAATATACCTTCAAAATCCATCAGTCAGCTGGTGGAAATGGATGTCAAAGGAGTTTATAACATTGATAATGAGGTTCCAGTTCATCATATATTGACCAATGGAGAAATAGCTGGAATGGTTCCAAATCAAGATAATTGTGATAATAACGATGATTAAAATATTATTAACACTATAGAAAAAGAGCCTACAGATGACATGGTGAAAATGTGTGATGGGCTTATTGAAGGACTAGAGCAGCATGCGTTCATAACAGAACAAGAAATTATGTCTGTTTCTAAAATCAAAGAGCTACTTCTAAGACAAAAAACCATTGTTAACGAGACAGATTACTCTGGATAAAACATTTTAGAAAGCCATCCAGCAGAACGTCTCCTCATCCCTAGAGAACCCACTTCCTGGCTATGCAACTGCTTTTGATGTTTCTTCTTGTCTAAAAAATAATACAGGGTACAATAGCATTTTAATTAAAATGTAGTATTTTAGAGGAGACTAAAAGCCTCCTTTTGCTTGTAGTTGCTGTTGTTTAACAGCTGATACAGGGTCATCTGTTGATGCTACTGCGCTGCTTAGTTACCCTGAGCATACTTTTCTGGGGGTACTGTATTAGTGGTATATCATACTTTTTACGGTTAAGTAATTTTTTTTTTTACCAATAAGTGTGGATACATGTAAGAAAATGATTGCTTCTCAGTAGCATGTAAATTCGGAGTCAGGAATGATGGTGATGCCAAACAACCACAGATTATTCACACAGGTGACTGAGACAGTGACATCTTTGTTTCACGTATTTGTTTTATGAACAAAATTAATAAAAATATTGTATAAAATTATCCTTCATGCTAAATGTATAAGATGCATATGAAATGTGAATGAATTTCATGTTTAGATGGGTCCCATCCCCAAGATAGCTCCTTCTGTATATGCAAATAATCAAAAATTTGAATACATTAAAACTCTAAAACACTTCTAGTCCCAAACATTTCTGATAAGGAATTCTCAATCTGTACATATATCTGCTGTGAAGAGAAAAATATATTCAACAATGAATAACATCTATTTTCTGCCTATGAGATAAGGATGAGAAGTTATGATTGGGTCACAGTCAGCTTGACTGACATCATTAACTCATGCAAACACAGTACACTAATGTGCATATTAATTTAGGGTTCCAGATATTGGCTTTAGTAACCAGCAGAATATTTAATATTGAAAGAGGGTGTTCAGATTATTTAACTCCCTCTATCTCATTTCTGCTTTTGTGAGAAAAGTCTACTAGTGTGTTTTTGGAATATTTATAAAAACTTACGAAGTTCTATTCTGTTTATCAGACCCCTTCTAGGTTTGGAGAGTGGTCAGGAGAAATTATGTCCTTCACGACATTTTGGTATTTGCAGTCTCCACTTTATTGATTAAAAAACAAGGCACCTATTTTTCTCATTCATATCTCATAGTGTGTGTCTGTGATATAATGGTCTATACAGCACAGGTTGAAATATCCAATTTAAAATTTGTTCATATTCCTATGGAGTTAACTACATTTTTATTTTTATAAGAACATTAAGATGAAAAAAATTTCTTTGTTACATTTCAGAGGCTGCCAAGAGATTTTGGAGCATAGTTTAATTTTATTGAGAAAAGTATGTTCAGTTATTTGCAGCTTCTATGACTATTAACTCAAGTAATAATAACTAAAGACATAGGATTATAAAATTCACTTTCCAAAACAGAGTCTTGGGAAAAACGCTTTCATTCCAGTGAGCATCCAAGTCTAGGACACACACACAAATCTCATATTATGTGAGATAAATATCTGCATTACAGTCATAACTAGTCATTATACTTACTATGTGACTACTCAGGCAAAAATTACTGACTATGTATCATGTGTTTGATTGTCATTTTTGTTGTCATTTCTGCCTTAGTTTTTACCAATACTTTTATGAAACTTGAAAACTGAACTACTTGTAATCCCCTGGGGGAAAAAGTGAAAGAGAGAACATTTTATGTGAATCTGTTTCAGAATGATATATGCCCAGCATGGGATGGAATGTGAAGAAGGAGAAAGGTTGAAGAAATTGAACAACTTTATTGAGCCTCCTGTGTGGTGTCTTTACAGTAGGACATTATTATTTCCCTTGGAGTGAATCCCCAGCACAGCAGATTCCATCTTAGTCAAATGTCAGCATAAAAACGCAATTGCTTCATTCAAAGCACAGCCTTTCCTAGGAGGGTTTGTCAGCTTGGATTATCTACTCTTCTGTTTTCTTCTATTCATACAAACAATCAACAGTTATTTGTACTATGTAAAATTATTACAATTTTTCCTCTCAATTCATTATATAGTTTTGTTTGCTTGTTTTTTACTGCAAAATCAAGAATAAAATTCCAGTGTAGTAGTTCCCATTTAAGTTTATATTTTCAGATCCCATGAATATTACATAGTTTATTAAAATTGAAGTTAGCTTATACATGATAAGCAATTTTAGGAATACAAGGAATCTTTCTGGATCTGGGGACCTTGATAATATTTGTTGAGGATCTATCATGTGTTGGTACTGTACAAGGTGTAATGGGAGAAACAGTGACACTTCACAGATAAACCTTAGAATAATTGAATTAAAATTAGATTGGGGGAAGGAGATATACACATGCAGAACTTACTGAATGCAAGAAAGAATAGTTCTTTGGAATTAAATTTTCAAGCTAATAGTTTTTTATTTTTTTCTTTTCTCCCCCATATTCTCTTTTTAAATGCTCAATTTTTTTTAAGTTAAAATAGTCTAATAGCAACAAAAGACTGCAGTAACTTTTCAAGGAAACTTACTCTGGAAAAGCAAATAGTTTAGCCTGGAAGAGCTGAGATACTATGGCAATACAAATTTCTTTTTTTTTTTTTTTTTTTTTTTAATTTATTTTATTTTATTTTATTATGTTATTGTGGGGTACAGTTAGGGGTTAGGCATACAAAAATATTTCGTTCAGGTACCCTTGTTGATAAGAGGTGTCTCCCCATCCTCAG
>CAUYQG010102999.1:0-14300 GCA_963574415.1 Tarsius wallacei
TGGACTCAGGCAATCCCATTACCTCAACCTCCCAAAGTGCTGGGATTACAGACTTGAGCCACCATACCTGGCATTTGTCTGTTTTTTAATCTTAGGTTTATGACATACCAACAGACAATTTCACATCAACAGTGTGGTCAAGCATTCAATGGGAGGCCAAGAGTGGTGACGCCTTAACGCCGATAAAGTTGAACTTGAGGAGTCCTGAAGATTTTTCCCCATTCAACTTATGACACAACCTATAATAGGAATCTGTTTCTTAAATAATATTCAACAAATTATTAAGCTTATTAAAAGAGCTGAAAAATTGCTTGAAGCTGAAGGAGATGAAGTTTAGAAAGTTATTTAGACTGAAGGTTAATTAACTTCTTAATGGGGTAGCTTTCAATGTAGACATCTTTAAACTTTATACTGATTAGGAGATGACTTTAATGTTTCTGAGATATAGGCTTTTCATTATAGTGAACAATTCTGTGGCACTATAAAAAAAATTTTGGCAAGAGAAATCAATACTCAAATACAACAATCTGACTAAAACCACTTAAATAATTTACAATAATCTTGGTCACACAATTCCCTGAACACCATCTGTCAGATACCTAATAGATAGTGCACTCTTGATGATTATAATTTCACATACACTCTGAGGGATGGTTGTGGGGAAAGAGATATCTCTAATCAAAATTGCTCTTGAGTCCAGACCCATGTGCCCAACTACCTCCTAGCTATCCCCTCTCTGTCCCCCCATCAATGTCTCCATGTCCAAAAACAAGCTCATCACATTGCCACACCCTAGACCTGTCCCTCTTCTGATTGTTTCTACCCTATGTAACAGGTGAGGTGACCAGACTCTGTGCTCCAATTGATGTGCTAGGATCCCATCACTGACCTAGCTGGGTGGTTTGGAGCAAATTATTTAATCCCATTCACTGAACACATTCTGCATGCCAGCTCCTGATTTAAACACTTTATATGCCTTTTTTAATCTTCAAAATAATTCCCATGAGATAGGTTATCATTGTTACCCCCGTTTTGCTAATGAGCAAACTGAGGTCAGAGAAGCAGGACTTCTTATTACAGCCATCAACCACTTGACTGCCTACAAATGGCATCATTACTCTTTACCTCACTCAGGTCAGAAATGTGACTTATCTTAATCTCCCTTTCACTCCAAATGATGATGCAAAAACAACTGCTGAACTTGCCCTCTTCCCGTGCCACTACCATGTTAAGATTCTTCTCATGTGAAACTTTGGGTTTGAGTTCCCTGCCTCCAACCTTGCCTCTTTCCAATGTATTCTTCATGTTACTTCTGGGATCCTTTGTCCAATTAATTGTGGCCACTTCATGCTCCAAGAATAAGCTAGGGAAAAAAAGCAGGTTTGTGATAACTTGGGAGATTTTATAACCTTTGTGAAGTAAAATATTCCATGGAAGGGAGCTTTGCAAAGCCTCAAGTGCAGGCACAATAGACATCCATATTTTTCAGAGTCATATATTCACGTCCGAGATTTGGATGAAATTCACTAGTATGGCTGTAATCATTAATAAATATTGGAATATCTCCATATGGTTGCTAAATAGCAACTATCTCTAGCCCCTAGAGTGGCTTCCTCCCGTCCTTGGCCTGGGAAGCCCTCATTGGGCACCGCAGGTGTCACTACAATGATTGGCAGCTTACTCTCTATAGTTCATGGAGTTGGGCACCCTCCTGCACGTGTACCCCTCCCTCCCAGCCAGATTGTGCTTGGACCCAGGTTAGAGAGAGGTCTACCTGGAACTAGCACTGGCACATCAGTAGGTAAATGCCAAGGCTTCTGGCTTCCCCTCCACCAGTGTCCATCATGTGGCTGCCTTTGGGGTGGTAGTCTCCACAGTATTAGTCAACATTTTATCATCATCTCTTCTTGTGTTACTTAGAACAGTCGTAGTTAACAACTTCGGTGAGTATATTCTGAGCAGCTCAGGTAGTCGGGAGCTAAAACTTGTACTTACCTTTTACTAAGAGAGGAGTCTAGCCACAAGAGGCTCTAGGTGACAAAGACAGGAATGCCCAAAAGCAATTAGCTACACTCAAGGAAGGAGCAACAGCAACAAAGACTACATTGAGGTAAGTAGGCATTCAAATAATTCTGCCTTCGGTTTACAGTGAAATCTCTAGACATGACTGAGAAAGTGATGTTTGGAAATGAGGGAGAATCAAAAACTTTCCTGCTTACCTTGGATTTACTATATCCCATTAAATGTTAATAGCCTCAAACCTCACTGCTAATTAACACTCTAGGCATCTGCCAGTGGGGTTTACCTCAACTGTAAGACTAAGATGTCTGGCGACAACATACTTGGTGATATCACAGAAACAAAGAACCAAATACCACACGTTCTCACTCATAAGTGGGACCTGAACATTTATCACAATAGCACAAGGGAGGGATTAGCAGTTGTGGAGCACTGCTAGGGGAGGAAGGGAGGGGACACACAGTAACACCAAGGATACCTGGTCCTAAAGCATGGGAAGTGAGGACCAGTTGGAGGCCAAAACTTCACCTGCACGTAGATTATTTATGTACCTAATCCTGACTTGTACCTCACATCTAGACAATGAAATAAAGTTTAAAAAAAATGTCAAGGCCCTGGTTAACATCCGTCAATGCCCCCTCTGAACACTTCTTAAGACTATACAGGGCCCTCATGATGGGATTCTAGTTACCCTTACGGCTTCACTTCCTGCCCCCTCTGTACCACACACACAGTCACTCTACAAGCTTAACAGACAGGACCGTTTGAAGTCTCCCAAATGTGCCACAGGTTCTCACATCTCTGTGTGCACCAGTCCTTCCTCCAGCAGGAACACCCCTTCTTGCTCTCTAGGCTAAGCTGTTCTGGAAAGATGTCCCTGGAGGCCTTCCCCACCTCCCAACTGCCCCTCCGGTTAGACAACCCTCCTGGCTAACCATAGCATCCCAAGCTCATGAACTCCTATCCTTACTCTTCAACTGCTGTTCTGTCTAGAAGTTTCAGTGACTCTTTCAGCGAAGCTGCCAAGGTTCATACTGTGTGCACAGTGACATCGGCCCTTGTCCATGTCAGATGGCACTGACTTGTAGTTGACAGAGGTCCAGCACTAGCAGTCCAAAGGCCAAATGTGGAGGATGACCTGTTCATTTAACAAGCATATTGGTTCTCACAGTATTTATTTTTAAAAAGAGAAAGAATTGCCAACGATTAATCATCAAGAGATTTCATGTAACCTTCTAGATTTCTATTCTCTCTCTCTCAATACATGCAGATGCTGCATCTCCACAAGGCATGTTCAGCTTTAGGTGGCTTCAGCAGCCGTCTTTGGACCAGAGAGTATACTTCAGTTTGTCACAGTCCCCAGTGCTCCCTCTTCTCCCCAACACATTCAATAGCCACTTACTATTAGACTTATACAATTGTTTTTCTTAAGGTAAAGACGAAAACGAAATGCTACTTGAACGTGTGTTCCATCAAAATAGGGTAGCAAAGCCTGGCACAGTGGTTCATGCCTGTAATCCCAGCACTTTAGGAGGCCGAAGCAGGAGCACTGTTTGAACCCAGGAGTTTGAGATCAGTCTGGGCAACATAGTGATACCTCATCTCTACAAAAAAATCAAAAAATTAGCCAAGCCTGGTGGCAAGCTCCTGTAGTCCCTGCTACTTGGGAGGCTGAAGCAGACAGATTGCCTGAACCCAGGAGTTTGAGGTGTGGTAGGTGAACCATGGTGATCATGTCACTGCACTATAGCCTGGGCAATCAAGTGAGACCCCCAACTCAAAAAAAAGTGGGAAAACAAGAGAGATTGAGAAGATATGTATTTTAGGAAACACAGGAGAGGGTGTATATATTCACAGATGTGAAGAATGGTACTACATGTAGGTCTGCATTAAAAGAGTTCTTAAACTGCGATAATTAAAATAAACCCAGTTTATTTCACTCATTTAAATTGCCTATCTAGTCCCTGTCAGCATTGTGACCCCAGTGGGTATATTGAAAATGAGGAAAGCCAACCTTTCTGACTCACAGAGGGGCTTTGTATTGGATGATAGCAAACCAACCCAGTCAGGTCCTCTTGTTTCAGAAGTAATAAATGGTAGGTGTTCTTGGAGAAAACAAATTGCTAGAGCCGATATGCCTCTTGAACAATCTCAATCTTGGAGAAATCAAGACCAGAGCAGTTATCTGGCTAGAAGACAAAACATATTCCTCATAAGCCTTTGAGTTCTGGCACTAATCCTCCAGTAAGCTGGGTGTGTCTCTTGCCTATGAAGTCCAACACTCATCTGCACACCATGCGATAATCGTGGCCTTATTCAACCTCCACCCATTCCTAGAGACTGAGAACCCATCATGTGAAAAGCCCCATTACGGGCACTAAGGATATACCTTGGGGAAAAGCACAGACAAGATTCCTACTCTCATAGATCCTATAGCCTAGAATCAACAAGTACACAATAAGCTTTAATAAAGAAAACAAAGAAGAAAAAGCATACAGAGAATGCCTTGGGGTAGTAAAAAAGGGGAAGGTCAGAGAAGGGCTCCCTGAGAAAGTACTACTCAAAAAGTGACACCTGAAAAAAGAATGTTCCAAGGAGAAGTAACCACATATGCAAATGTCCTCAAGGGAGCACAAGCTTGGTGCATTCAAGAAACAAAAAGAGCCAGTGTCGTGGGCATGCAGTGACTGCATGATAGGAGATGAGGTTGCAAATTCAGTAGGTACCAGATTATGTAGGACCTTGAAGGTCACAGTTAGGAGTTTGAATTTTACTCCAAGTGTACTGGAAAGTGAGAAAGAGACAGGCAGCCCCTGAGTCAGGTGCTGGCCAAACCTTCACAACAAGGCTGCAGTGTTCACCCGTTAAACGTGAACAGCTTCTCATGTCGAACATCAACATCAGACAAGAGCATTCTGTGATCAAGATGGAGCAAGACAAAAACAAGACACTCTGTGATCATATGTGAACACAAAGTGTGAACATTGTATAAACCACAAAAAAGACCAAACATTCCCCATCATGGCTAAGAGTGAGGGCTGACTTTTTCTTTTAATCAATTTCAACTTTAGCCTTATCTAGTCTTCAATTCTTCTAGATGAGGTTTAATATGATACTTCATCATAGAATTAACCCTGCTTTCTTAAACACTACCAAAAATCACTAACACAAGTCTGAGTCCTATCCATAACATGCTTTTACTGAGACATCCCATGGTTCCCCATTGTGTACAGCCACAAATCCAACTTTTTCTCCTACAGGTGCATTGCTAGTGGTCTTTAGATGGAAAGCACTGATAATGCCATTGAAGGATTTTAAGCAGGAGGTGATATAATCTTTTATAAAAATTATATTCTGACTGGAAAATAAACCCTATAGGTCAAGAATAGAAGTGACAAGACCAGGTAAAGGCTGTTTCAGTAACCACGAAAAGATGATGGTGGACTGAGGCAAAGTATAGGGCCAAAACAGTAATAGAAGAGATATAGAAGGTATATTTCAGAGGTGGCGTCAATAGGACTTGCCTACAGAGTAATGGATGTGTAGCTAGAGATAAGTAGACATCCAAAGCCAGAGACTCAAAATAAAATGAGGCAAAACAAGATGGGAGTTCCATTCTTTTTCACAGAAAGTTCTAGTTGGTATGGCAGCTAGATGAAATTGCCAAGGGTCCAGGCTCCTTCTTTCTTACTATTCCACCATCCCTAAGCTTTACAATCCAAAGAGCTTACCACCACATTTCCACTCCAATCAGCAGGAAGGAAGATGGGAAGAAAAGAGCGTGCCCCAGAGTAGCACTCATCACTTTTGCTCACATTCACCTGGTCCCATGCCCACACCTTAGCTGTAAAGAAGTTTGGAAAATAAAGGTACGCCTCTGAGATGTTATGGATTCTCTTCCAGATAACTGCAATAAAGCTAATGTCACAAAATGTGAGTCACACAAGTTTTGTTTTTATTATTTCCAAGTGCATTTAATGTTATGTTTATACTATATTATAGTCTATTGAGTATGCAATAGCATTATATCTTTTTAAAGTACATAACTTCATTTAAAGATGCTTTATAGCTGGCCAGGCTCAGTGGCTCAGCCTGTAATCCCGCGCTTTGGGAGGCTGAGGTGAGTGAATTGCCTGAGCCCGCGAGTTCGAGACCCACCTGGGCAACTTGGCGAGACCTCATCTTTACAATAAATCAAAAAAAATTAGCTGGGCATGGTAGCGCGCACCTGTAGTTCCAGCTACTTGGAAGGCTGAGGCTGAAGGATCACCAGAGCCCAGCAGGTCGAGGCTGCGGTGGCCGGGACCGTGCCACTGCACTCCAGCCTGGGCGACTAAGTGAGACTCTAACTAAAAAAAAAAGCCAAAAAACTTTATAGCTTAAAAAAAGCTAATGATCACCTGAACCTTCAGTGAATCATAATCTTTTTGCTGGTGGAAGGTTTTGCCTCAAAACTGATGCCTACTGATTGATCAGGGTGTTGATTGTTAAAGGTTGGGGAGACTGGAATTCTTAAGAGGAAAGAACAATGAAATTTGCCATATCAATTGACTCTTCTTTTCAAGAAAGATTTATCTGTAGTATGATATGCTGTCTGACAGCATTTTACCCAAAGTAGAACTTCTTTCAAAAGTGAAGACCAGCCTCTCAAAACTGTCATTGTTTTGTTAACTAAGTTTATGTAATATTATAAATCCTTTGTTGTCATTTCAGCAATGTTCACTGCATCTTTTTTATTCCATCTCGAGAAATCACTTACTTTTTTCATCCATAAGAGACTCCTCATCAGTTAAAGATTGATCATGAGATTGCAGCAATTCAGTTATGTCTTCAGGCTCTACTTCTAAGTGTCTTGCTGTTTCCAATACATCTGCAATTACATCTTCCACTGAGGTCTTGAGACCCTCAAAGTCATCCTTAAGGGTTAAAATCAAATTCTTCCAAACTCCTATTAATATCAATATTTGACCTTCTCTTATGAATCACGAATGTTCTTTGTGGCATCTAGAATGGTGAATCCTTTTCAAAATGTTTTCAAATTACTTTGCCCATATCCATCAGAGGGATCACCATCTATGGTAGCTATATCTTTATGAAATGCAGCTCTTCTAATAAGTCTTGAAAGTCTATTGTCTTTGATCCATGGTCTGCAGAATGGATATTATGTTAGCAGGCATGAAGTTACACTCCTTGCATGTTACTCTCCTTAAACATCTCCATCAGAGCTTTAGATGATCAGATGCTTTGTCAATGAGCAGTAATATTTTGAAAGGAATCTTTTTATGAGTAATAGTTCTTAACAGTAGGCTTCAAATATTCAGTAAGTCTTGCTGTAAACAGATGTGCTGTCATCTAGGTTTTGTCAGTCCATTCCTACAGCACAGGCTGAGTAGATTTCACATAATTCTTAAGAGCCCTGGGATTTCATAAAGGTAAAGAGCATTGGCTTCAACTTCAACTCACCACCTACATTAGCCCTAACAAGAGAGTCAGCCCATCCTTTGAAGCTTTGAAGCCAGGCATTGACTTCTCCTCTCTAGCTATAAAATACTAGATGATATCACTTTCTAATATAAGGCTGTTTCATCTACATTGAAAATCTGTTGTTTAGCGTAGCCACCCTCATCAGTGATCTTCTGGAGAACTTGCTACAGCTTCTCCATCAGCACTTGCTTCCTCACTTTGTACTTTTTTGTTATGGAGATGGCTTCTTTCCTTAAACTTCATGAACTAACTTCCTCATCTCTCGCAGCCTTCATAGAATTGAAGAGGATTAGGTTAGAGTCTTGCTTTGGACTAGGCTTTGGTTTGAGGGAATGTGGCTGGTTTTATCTTCTATCCAGACTTTCTCCATTCTTGTGTTCACTGGAGAAGTACTTCTAATCTCCTTCAAGAGCTTTCCCTTTGCATTCACTAGGTGGCCAACTGGTACAAGACGCCCAGCTTTCTGCTTATCTTGGCTTTTGACATGCCTTCCTCACTGAGCTTGATCATTTTTAGCTTTTGGTTTAAAGTGAGAGATGTGTGACTCTTTCTTTCAGCTGAACACTTAGAGACCTTTATAGGGCAATTAATTGACCTAATTTCAATATTGCTGTGTTTCAGAAATACCTCAGAGGCCCGAGGTAAAGCAGAGTGAGGGAGGAATGGCAAGGTCAGTGGAGCAGCTAGAACACACAGCATTATTATGTTTTGTCTTATATAGGTGTTGTTTACCCCAAAACAATAACAATAGTAATGTCACAGATCTCCATAACTGATATATTCATAATTTTAAAATTTGGAATACTGTGAGAATTACCAAAATGTGACACAGAAACATGAAGTGAGCACATGTTGTAGGAAAAATGGTTCTGATAGATTTGCTCGAGGCAGGTTTGCCACAAAACTTCAATTTGTAAAAAGTACAATGTCAGCTTGGCATGGGTGGTTCATGCCTATAATCCCAGCACTTTGGAAGGCCAAGGCAAGAGGATCACTTGGAGTTTGAGACCAGCCTCATCTCTACAAGAGAAAATTACTTAAATTTTTAAAAAGTGCAATGTCTACAAAACACATAAAGCAAAACACACTAAAATGAGCCATGCCTGTATAGCCTCTATTCTGGGTGGCCATATGTTCAACTAAATAGTCTTATTACTGTGGAAGAACAGGAAAACAGTTACTGAGACAGTGGAAAGGGAAAGACAAAGCTGGCTGGCGTTGGCTAAGGAGAGATTAAAGCATAAGGAATAGAAGCAATGAGAATCAACAACTCTTTTTAAGAGTTTTACTGGCAGAAGAGCGGATAAATGGGATAGTAGCTAGAGGAGTCCATGGAATCAGGGGTGGTGGTGACCATGTAGTAGCCTTTCAAATCTCTTGCTGTGAGGACTATAATTGCATAATGGTTCCAGCTGCTGTGCTCTGAAAGTCTTCCCTCTCATACACTTTTCACGGGCTGCTCTCAGCCATGACGAAGGGTGGCAGGGATACTGAGGTAAGCATGTCCCTGCATGACATAGGAATCTTCTGACTAGCAACTGTGGCTTGAGGACTCTACACTGGCATTAACAAAACTTTACTTTTAGAGCTGCGATGTAGCCTCCCTCCCTCCCTCCTTCCCTTCCTTCCTCCTTCTCTGTCTTCTCCCTCCCTCCCACCCATCCATCCATCCATCCATCCATCCATCCATCCATCCATCCTTCACAGGGATCCAATCTGCACTATGATCTGACAGCTCCTCAACAGGTATTCCTCACAATGCATTTTTTTCTCATGTCTAACTCCTGTCTTGGAATCTGCTTCTTAGAAGTGCTGAACTAATGTAAGAGTACATATTGGAGCATGTTTATAGTCTGATGAGAATGATCCAGACATGAGGGGGAAAATTGATCAAGCTTAAGGAAAAGAGGATCATTGACAGGTAACAAGTCCTGAGAATATGAGATGGGATGGGATGGCTCAGATAGGAGTATAAGGAGTCATCTATTGTGAAAAGGGACAACGCAGAAGACAAAGGGGCAGATACAGATTGACTGGTAAATGTGCTAGAAGGAAACACAGGTCCTTATTTTTTTCCTCTTGTTTCGGCGCCCCATGAGGGGTGGTATTGTTAGGTGGGTGAGAGATGGATTCTGGATTCCAATACAAATCTCTTCAAGTACTATTGTGTGACTTTGCACAAGCAAATGAAGTTTTCTGCTGCTCAGTTCCCTCATCTTGAAGATAGAGCTATTTTGCAGCAGCCATTGATGTGATCCACAAGTTTGTAGCATTATTCTGCTTGCCCATGGTTGCAATGTCACACCACGGTTGACTGGTCATAGTTCATCACATTTGCCAATTCTCGGGTTGACTGACATGGATTATCATGGATTAAAGCATTTAAATGGTCTTCATCAAGCCCAGTGGTCTTCCTGAACATGGTGAATCACTCAGGTCAAAGCAGCCCTCTTTAAAATGGCAAAACTATTTTCTTGCTGTGCTTTCCCCCATGGTGTTCTCCCTGTATATGCCACAAATGTTTTGAGCCACCTCCACTGCCTTTATTCAAACAGAAAAATATGTCGGAAGTGTTCATTTTTTCCCACTCGACACTCTATCTTCTTTAGCCTGCAAATAGCACTAACTTTCTTCAAATCTGCAAAATGCAAGGCATAGTCACAAGCACCACATTGTCATTCCAAATGACAAATGATAAACAAACTCCCAACACCACAGTGTTGACATGCCAAACATAAACACTACCAACTTAGGCATCAAACTAATACTTCAGGGACTTAGAAGACTAAATTAGTTAATACTTGAAAGCTTATAGAACATTAGTATTTAGCACATGAATATGCAATAAAGGCTAGCTATTATTTTCCCAATAAAATATGGAAATCATCAGCTGAGATTAGGGAAAGGAAGTACAGAGGAAAGAGAAGCAAAAGTAATTTTGAAGAGTTGGACAGTGGGTGCTCATTGGTCATAAGATTCAAATGAAAGAGTCAAGATGATTGAGTGGTTTTCCTCCACAACACTCAACTATTTGGGTGCGGATGTGAATTCAATCAATAACTTTCCACACTGGCTGCACATTGGAATCACCTAAAATTTACTAATATCTCAGGTCCTCTCTCTTTCAGACTAGGATTGAACTAGTCTGGGACGAGGCTCCAGCAGACTTTTAAAAATACCCAGAGGATTCTAATCTGTAGTCAGCACAGAGACGCACCAGAGTAAGGAGAGAGTTGGGTTTAACTAGAGTTGAGGGTCTTTCCAGGGAAATTTAGAGGAGGAGGGATTAAGAGAGACATTAATTATGGATAATAGGATCTAAGTTAGTTAAGAAAGAGATTAAATGCTTTCATGATGGACAGTGAAAACATGGCAGAGTCAAGGGTTTAGAGGTCCCACTGGAGGAAGAGAACTGCTCTAGTGAGAGGTACCCTTTGGGAGCAGAAATAGCTCATGATCATATCTTTATCCCAAGTGCCAAGCATACAAATGATCTACTAAATAAAGAACACAAAAAAGTGAAGTAATTAAAATACAATGAGAATTACTCTTGTTCTGATGACCCTTTCTCCATGTACAGCCTAAGAAATTATTTGAATCCAATTGACCTAACGTGCTTTTTTTGCTTGAAAAGGATGACTGTGCTGATCGTTCAGTTAAGAGAACAGCGTCTGCTCTGTCTAATTTAAGTAGGAGACCATGTGTAACAGAGCACTAAGTGGATCACAGAATTGATGAAAGTGCTGAAGCAACAGACAATGGATTTCCAGGAATAGCCAGCTACCAAAGTTACACTGTGAAGCTGCTTAGCAATTTTTACGACCTCCATGTTGATGTCCTCCTAACTTTGGTAAATCAGCAAGACAAAGAATAAAGAGAGCTGTGAAATAAGAGAGGTGCTAAACATTCGCTAATGAAACCTTAGTGATTTGCACATGACTGCTTAGGTGAGATAGAAAAGTGCTAATTAGTGTTGAAAGCTATGTTTTATCATGCAGTGTCCATAGACTCAAGAAACATGGGATCAACTTATTTTTAAGAGTTATTGGCTACTGTGTCAAGTAATATGCTCAGTATACTTTCTTCATCATCCTGATACTTTTTCAGATTGAGTACTTCTAAATTTAAGAAAATGGCCTTTCCACACTACCCAGAGAGGGGCCCAGACAGCGTTGCTCTGGACTCCTGTCATAACTTAAAGGGAAACTCACAATGCCCGGAGCCCTTGTGTCCTGCAAATGAAGGAGGAGACTGTCCTCAAGTTCCTTGCAACATCAATCTTGACTCCAAAGTGGAATGGAACAGTACATCTACAGAAGAAAAGTGACGGCGGCTGCTTCATAAATCTGCGGAGGACCTGAGAGAAGCTTCTGCTGACAGCTCATGCCATTGTTGCCACTAAAACCCCTGCTGTTAGAAACAGAAAACCCAATATACTGCATGTTCTCACGTATAAGTGGGAGCTAAACAATGGATACACATGGACATAAAGATGAGAACAGCAGACATGGGGACCCCCAAAGGGGGAAGGTAGAGAAGAGGGCAAGGGTTCCAAAAACGACCCATTGGGTCCCACGCTCAGTATGTGGGTGACGGTTCAGTTGAAACCCAAACTTCACCATCGCATAATACACTCATGTAACAAACCTGCACATGTACCCCCTGAAGTTAAAATTAGAAGAAAAAAAAAGAGCTGTCAGTCAGTGTCACATCCTCCAGGAGCACTGGCCAGAGGGTTGTGCTGAAGTTAGCTGCTGCTGCTGGAGCCAATCCTACTGCTGGCCTTCACTCCTGGGACCTTTACTGACCAGAGCCAGGTAGCCTCCGGGAGCCACGTCTGCTGGTGGTTCCTGATCTCAGGGCTGACCACCAGCCTCACTCGGGAGTGTCTTGTGTTAGCCTGACGCTCTGTGCTATGTGGACGTTGCCATCCCATCCCACGCCACAAGAAAGCTCACTCAGTGGGTCTGATGTGGTGGAGGCTGGCCCAGAAAGGTCTGTGCCCACGTGGCACCATCTCCCATGGACAACCTTGGGAGGCCAGGCCTGATCTCTGCTTCTACAGAGATCCTAAAGAGATGAAAAAGGAAGACAGGATGCTGCTCTCTCGTGAATGGTGCTCCAGCGTCTGGGCTCACTGCTTGCCACCGGAGCTTGCAGACTGGTCTGAAGGCATGCAGGGGCCCTCTGGTGCCTGTTCAGCAGTTCCCGCTGAAGACTAGAACGCAGTCTTCCACAGAAGACTAGTCCACAGCTCCCACTGCCCAGGCTCCGAATGGGTGGGAACAACTGCTGAGTGGTCTTAAGCTGTTCTTCCACAGGTTCTTAAGCAAGATGGAAATATTGTTGAAGCATCGGTTTCTAAAAAAATAAAGAAAATGGTCCAATTGTTAAACTTCTAATGTATAATAAAAACTATTTTCTCTGTTATTATACTTTTTTCCTCCAGGTTAGCAATGAGACCCAATGCTTTAAATCTTGAATATGTCACCTGAAAATGTATGGAACATATTTATTTGACAACATAACTAACATACTGTTTAAACATAAATTTATCCTATGCTTCCCAAGTTTGTGGATAGTTTATAGAGTAGAGACAGTTCAGGTCATCTCTCTTCTCTTTACTTTTGATGCACAGCCCCAAACGAAGGGGTGTGTGTGTGTGTGTGTGAGTGTGTGTGTGTGTGTGTGTGTGAGAGAGAGAGAGAGAGAGAGAGAGAGAGAGAGAGATTCATAAACAAACTCTAGAGGAAATGTGAATAACAAATTATTCAGGGTAAAGAATTTACTGTAACCAGATAGGAAAAACATTGTTTCAAAGGGCCATCTGTTCAGTTAAGGGAACTCACTTTTTAGGATTTAAATTTCACTATTCTTATTCTCTTTTTGATTATTCTTTGCATGTACTTCATATAGATACATACTGCTGACTTTTCTTTGTTCTCTTTTTCCATATAAGGTATCTCTCAAGGCTCATAGGAAATACTATGACTAAAAAGAACCCTTCACAAGGTCAAAGATTTTGGATTTAAGGCTGGGTTCTAAAGGAAACTTACCCTGCCTTATATTTACATGTGTGGTATATGCTAGCTGCATTAGGTGGAGATAAGGATCAAGAGTTCTTTGTTTTGCCAAACATCATATAAATTGACCCAGAATTATTTTTCAAAAAGACTATTCTTATTTGTTTTATTAATAATGGCCATTCTTATAGGGGTTAGGTGGTATCTTAATGTGGTTTTGATTTGCATTTCTCTGATGATGAGTGAGTCTGAGCACTTTTTCATGTGTCTGTTGGCTGCCCGTATATCTTCTTTTGAGAAGTCTCTATTCATGTCTTTTGCCCACTTTTTAAAGGGGCTGTTTGTTTTTTCCTTTTGGCACGTTTGAGTTCCGTGTAGATCCTAGATGTTAGGCCTTTGTTAGAATACAGTTGACAAATATTTTTTCCCATTCTGTGGACTGTCTCCCTGCTCTCTTGATGGTTTCTTTTGCTTTGCAGAAGCTCATTAATTTGATGAGGTCCCACTTGTCTATCTTATTTCTTAAGGTATTGGCCTTTAGGATTCTGGATAGGAATTTGCTGCCAGTTTCAATTTCCATAAGGGTGTCTCCTGCATTTTCTAAGATTCTTATAATTTGAGGTTTTATGTTTAGATCTTTGATTCATTTAGAGTTAATTTTTGTATATGGTGATAGGTAGGGGTCCTGTTTCAGTCTTCTGCATGTGGTCAGCCAGTTTCCCCAGCACCATTTACTGAATAGGTTTTCATGCTGGTGAGGATGTGGAGAAAAAG